>JAQFXM010000066.1:0-83177 GCA_034693345.1 Entomobrya multifasciata | reverse complement strand
ATTACTACAACAACTTGCTTTTTATTTTACTACGTCGACGTAGACACCATCACCACGACACAGCAGGTTACTTTTTATATATTATCACATCATAATATATACACAATATCACATCACATTGCACATCTGATGAGGATGACTCATACCTCAGAAGAGTGTAGCACACAGTTACACAGTTGACTAACTTGCTTGATCAAAACATACCATTCATTTTTTTACAAAATATACTTAAAGTCTATATCATTATTGTTATTATTATGTATACTATTATTATATTATTGTTATAGTCTGTTTCTTCTTCTTTTTTAATACTTATGCGTGCAAAGACAAGATACAACTTTTGTAGTAAGCTCTCTTCACTAAATTTATAATTTCTTGGATAAAAACTAATTCTAATTTGTTGAGTGCGTGGCTAATTGTGAGGTCTTTGATTTATCTACTTACCTTAAACAGATTGACATTTTAAGTAAATTGTTTTTCAATTGTGGACGTCGACATCGACATCGACATCTTCAATCAGAGCAAGTGTTGTTCTGATCATCATATCATCACAGAAAAGGGCCTTCGCCTTTTGGCTGCTCACCCACCACCTGTCCCCCACGTTATTGGATTTTGTTGAGGAGGAGACGCGCGATATGAACGAAATGTCCCTAAAGCCTGTGGACAGCGAGCTTCCGCCAAATAAAAGTAGTGGAGGATTCCAGAGGAACAAGGACAAACTGAGACTTTCCCTTCACAGAACAATAGCTGATCCTCCTCTTGTGTTGGAAACTCTGGTGACAAGGGACCCCACCACCACCTCCAAAGCTCACTTACGAACTATCGAGTGTGATGAGTTGGCAAGGAAAATTAGCAACTGTAACAATAAACAAAGACTACCATTTTTACTTGTTGACTGTCGGGGATTTCTCTACTACAATGAGTGCCATATTATGGGAGCTGTTCACATCGCTTGTGCGGATAGATTTAGTCGGAAACGGGTTCAGAATTGTTCATCAGTTTTAGATCTTATCAGTACGGGCATTGGTGCTGGTCTTGGAGGTCGTGTGGGTTTCATGAGAAATGGGTTTAATAGCAGTTGTCTTGCTGCGGGGGGAACACCTTCTAGCTCCTCAGCTGTTAGTAATAATAAATGGCGAGATGTCATTGTTTATGATGAAGGAACCAGCGATCTCACCCTGGATTCGACAGGCCTTCAAAGCCCGATCTCATTTGTTTTAACGCATCTTCTTCAGGAAAATCGTCAACCAATTCTATTGAATGGTGAGATTACGTTTGCTATTGACTGTTTAGAGAATAGGGGTTAATTGAATATTAATAGGTTATTAATGTTTTTATGGCGATCGTAAAAAGTAAATGTTAAAGCATATATGAATGGGGCCGACAAATAGTAGGATAAACGTTTCTAGTATTGTTTAATTGTTTAATTGGTTTGTTTACTTATGATATGTTTGTTTTATTTGATTTCCGCGTGACAGGTGGTATTAAGGAATTTGCACGTTATTACCGGGACTTGTGTGACAGCAGCAGTTGTAGTAGTAAAAAGGATCTCACTATTGGAACAACGATGGCCCGTTCAAGTAGCCAACCCTCTTTTCTCTTACCCTCCCTCATGACCCCCATTTCACCCAATGTTCTATCATCTCCAGCTCAAGGTACAGATCGTTTTGAGAATGAACCTCCCACCGAAGTCCTCCCATTCCTTTTTGTGGGCAACGCTAAGGATTCAGGGGATGTGGAGCTGCTAAGAACGCTGGGAATTGGGTATATCCTTTCTGTAACAAACTCATCTTCATCCTCCACCTCCTCCTCTATAACGAATCCTCTGCCCACACCTCCTCCCACCTCTCTAAACACCTGTCTCGGTAGCAACAGTATCCATGTTATTCAGGAAGAAGAAGACTCTGGAGAGGAAGGGTTTAAAAAGTTTCAAATTCCTGTGTCTGACAATCTATGTGAGAATTTGGCTCCCTATTTTGACGCTGCTTGCGAATTTATTGGTAAGTTTTTAGATCTTAATTACATTACATTGATTACAATTACAAGGAAGTAAAAAATTTTTTGTATTTTTTGGTTGATTTTTTTCTAGACGATGCTCGAAAAACTGGTTCTAAGGTTTTAATTCATTGCCAAGCTGGAATATCAAGATCACCCACCTTCGCCATCGCGTACATTATGAAGTACATCAATCTTAGCACTTTGGAGGCATACGCGTTTGTAAAAAAGGTTCGGAAAATTATCTCCCCAAATCTTAACTTTATGGGACAGCTGGTAGAATTTGAATCGAAATTGAAAGGTTTAGCTAGAGGAGGTGGGGGTGGTAGCGGAGGTAATTCCTGTTCAGAAAATGAATCCAGTATAGAATCTGTCAGTTCACTGGAGGAACGTTAACCAAATCATAGAGAATAAATACTAATTAATCATAATTATAGATTTTAATAATACAAACATGGATAAAAAAGAATAATTAATGAGAATAATACGTAATACAATATACATATGTGAATTGTTATGAATTATTATACGTACGTAATCGCCATATCAAAAGAAGAAAATAATACACCATGTCTTTTTAAAAATGGAATGTTAAACTGTAGAGAAAAAAAACAGTAAAAAAAGATTGTACAAAGTGTTCATCATCAAAATCAACAATTTATCAAATCATCAGAATATTTGCAAGACAGGGAGAAAGGGTTTAACAAAAAAAATAGATAAAAAGGTTTGAGTTTTTTAAAGAAAGGATTTTTATTTTACGGTTGGAAATGTTCTGTCGACTGCTAATGATTTGATTTTCAACCGATTCAAGAATTAAAAAAAACTAAATGATAGAAATATTCTGGTATACTTTTTAAAAATAGACTATTCGTCGTCGTTGTTGTCGTTTGTCGTCGTATCGTCGTCCTATTTAAATAAAGAAAAAAACAAAGAGAGTAATAATGTGTGCTACAGACAATTTTAACTTTTATATTATTAATGAATTAATTATAAAATTTAACTTAAGTAGGTGTATGAAAAATATACAAGAGAGAGAGACACACACACATACAACAATATACACACCATTACCATGTCTTTTAAAAATGGAATGTTTTAAAGTTTAATTGTACAAATTGTTCATCGTTGAGAGAAGGCTAAAAATATATACACAGATGTCATGTGACACATGTGTGTGGAATTGCGGTTTTTTGAAAGTTGGAAATTCTGACTGTTTTAAAATGATTTTCAACTGATTAATTGTAATGTTAATATTTAATCATATAATGAATATTCTGGTATACTTTTAGACTATCGTCATGTCAAATAATATTTAACAAAAAAAGAGAATAAAGTGTGCTACAGACAATTTTAACTTTTATGAGATTTGCCGGATGGTTGCGGTGATGATTAAATCTCTCGTTTATTTATCATAATCATCTAGACTGATTGCTTTGCTACTGAATATAATGCAAGTTTAAATGCTAATCAATCAAAGAGACATTTTTATTGAAAATTCATAATTTCACTTTATTCGTAAAAATCATGCAGTTTCTTAAATTGTTTTATGTACAACAACAGGTTAGACAAAAACATAATGTCAAACAGAAAAGGAAACAAACATTTTTTTGTTTGTAAAGATGCGAAACTTAACTCAAGTACAAAATAGGATTTATTTATATTTTACATGAAATATTGAAAAAAAATCATAATCATGATGACATCTATAATACCTTGGAAGCTTAATAAATAAATCACGCGTTAGAAGTTTGAATCAATGTGATGTTGTCGCCTTTTAGCAATATCCTACCTGTGAAATGGAATAAAACAAAGTTTATTACAATAACTGCAATCTGGCCACCATCAGTACAAAATATGTCAAGTTAGTTATCTTTAACTGGGCTACTTACCAACTTGCTTCCGGTTACCACTTTTTACATTAACTTCCTCAGATTCGTCTAACACGAGATTCATGTACTCATCGAAGCCAATGATCACACCTTCCATTCTCAAAGTGACATTCTCGTATAGCCAAACAGTGACCCTTGTCCGATTCTGCAGGTACCTGAAGATAAGGTTCTGTGAAAAAAGGAATACAAATATTTATTAATCAAAATGGTTCAAAGAAGCTCTAGTAGTAATTAGAACTGCTGCGTGAAGGTATCTTTAAGGGATGGACTTACAATGGGCTGGACCATCACCTTCTGAACCTTCTGGGCGGGATGCTTGTATGACGTTGCCATGATGACTAATTATCACTTTACTATGGATAAACCAAAGATGATCCTTCTGTTGGTCCTTTCGTTGAAACCTGGAATAAATAAAATACAAAGGAATGTCAAAGTCTTGTCATCATTCAGCTGATTTCACGACATTTCTCGCTAATACACACTCTCATCTTGACAGTTAACTACTTAATAGCCCCTGATCTATATATAATTAATGTAAAACATTTTTTTTCACAAGTCACTGGAACAAATCAACCACAATTTTCAACAAGCAACCTAAATACTACATTTAACTAGTTTATGATTTAATAATTACACACGTGACATTAATTACGCAAAATGACTTACCTAAACTGGTCTGAAGTACTTAATTGCTCACCACAAAAACAATTGTCGGCGACTTAAAGGAAAGACAGTAAACTTTTTTCCGGTGTCTTGTCGTTTGTTTGGTAAGATTAGATGCCTGTTTTGTATGTAAGTTTGTGAAGGTGTATGAAAAGCAATGCAATGAAATAAGGTTTGAGTTTCGTTGGCGTTCCCGGTTTCAATACTTTTTTCTCGAGATACCCCAAAAATGTTGCTGGGTGAGTACTGCTGAGGTCTTTGTTGCTTTATGCAAGTTGCAAGTTTGTGAGTGAATAACAAAGAATCTGATTTCGGTTTTCTTTTAATTTTTATTAATTTAAAACGTACGTTATACCAGCGCCTGTCTGGCTTTATTTCTTTTTACTAATTAGAATAAATATATAATTTATAAATTAAATAAGTTTGGTTTCTATACCAATAATACTTTATGTAATCTATCCATTTGTAAAAAATTAAAAGAATATTTTTTGAGATGTGTGGAGAAGTTGTGGTTGTGAGTGACTCTTGTGCTGCTGGTTTATCCAGATGTAAGACCGTTAAACGCTAGTTTAGTAATCCAAGTGGACATCTGACTGTAGATTTTATATTCTACAGATACCCGGGCATCCTTCAAAAGTGAGTCACTGCACAACTTTTGTGCTTTCATGCATCTCTCGTCTTTGTCCGATTGATCCAGTTCCGGAGCAACTATTCTTGTCACTGTTGACCTATTGACAGTTAATAATTATACATTTAACAAAAGACATTTAACTAAATAATTGATTTGTTGATGCATAAATTGTGTGTCATGTTTCTTACAGCATAAAATCAAATATTTTCGCCTTCAACTCATTCGGATTACTCTCACGGCTTTCCTTCAAGTTGATATAATTGCAGACTACACGCTTCATGCATATCTGTCGTTTTTTAGGTTGGAGATAATATAGTGATCCAATATTTTCAAAAAAGTCAATGAAACTGGGTTCATCACTCAATCCATTTTGGGATGGGGATGCAAAGGATATATTACTTCTTAAAGGAAACGTTTCCAGAGAACGCCCACCTCCACCAACAGCACCTGCGTTGTTCATATTGGCTCTTAACAGTTGTAGTATGTTGTTGATTAAAAATGCACCTAGCAAGTATTTTCATAAACAAGAACAAGAATTATAAATTTAATTTTAGTGTACAATTTTTTTTATCAAAAAAATATTTATTTTACCCAAAGCCAACAAACTAATTATAGACACAGGATCTAAGGTAATTGCCCCATGTCCATGGCCTCCACCCCCACCATGACCATATCCACCCCGCGTTTGAGGAAAGCTAGACTGGCTCTCTGCATAAATTAAATTTAAACAATTAAATGTATTCATTTGTTGTTATAGTTGCTGTTGTAAATAACTATTACCTTGATTTAATTGATCAGTCTGTTGTGGCTCGTCTCGTAATTTTTCCATAAAGTGCCCTACAGTGTCCGCAAGCAAAGATGACATTTTCCCAGTTTCCACACTGGCTCCATCACAAAATCCTATGAGGGCGAGGGCAGTAGTGCCCAAAAGAAGAATTATAATGGAAACGTTATACATGTTAAGCATAAAAAAAGTTAAATTTGATTTCTATGTAAAATTTCTGTTATATCAGAACAAGAAGCAGAAAACCCTGTGAGCTCTCAGAGAGTTACAAAGCATTTGACTAAAAAACTCTGATTTTTTAAAAAGAGAGTCCGAAAGAATGTTTTTTTCCTCTCTATCTAATCTCCCCAAGTTACTAACTATTAAACATGCTACACAAACTTACTGAAAGGTAGTCTCCCCGAGAAAAAATAGACAACAGGTGCAGCTTTTTATTTTACAATATAATTGCAATAGTTTACGGGTTTGTAATGTGTATGGGTGCCATACTTAGAATTTAACAATTTATTTTATTGAATTTTAACAATAACGGAATAAACCATGATCATCCTCATCAAATTACATTGCATTACGCACTGGCTGGCAGCCGACACATTTTATTATGTCCCCTTCTTCGAAACAACTTGTCTTTTGCTGTCTTTCTGTTTTGATGACAGTAAACAGCAGATGCGGAGGAAACTTTAAAAAAATGCGATTGTTCAGATTTTATTATTTATTAAGGAGCCCAAATTAACTCGGTTGGAACGACATCATGATGATAATGTTACTTGATATGCTGTGTCTCTGTGTCTATTTTAAATGTTACTTATGTAATGACAGCTTCTCCACATGGCACTCCACTCAACAAATCAACTCTCATCAAAATCACCGTTCCGTTTCCGTAGTCGTAATCAATCGAAAGAAAATGCAATGTTCGTTCGGAATGAGAATAAATGCTCATGCATTAAAATTAACCGGTATGCTTTCTCAACGTGTACTTTTGTAATATATGAATGAATGAATAGATGCTTTATATCTTGTGTACATTTTGAATGTCAAAGCCAAGTGATGAGACAATATGGCTCTCGACACTTGGCTAAAAAAAATTGTGCTCCTTTTTTCATACAATTTAAATGACAGGACTTACATGTGTGAACTACATAATATATTATTATCAAGATTTTTTTGTTAAGGAGTAAATTCTCGATGATCTTTATGAGAATAGACCTTTTGTGTTGATTGCATTGAAAAGGAGATTTATATTGATCAAATTTATAATTGAAATTTACTCGCTCTGATTATCAAACTAGTTCAGAAAAAAATGAATGGTACAAATATGTTACGTGAAATACTTTTTGGTCAAAAATAAGCTTTTTTATAAATGAACATGAATTTAACAATAAATAATGTAAAGTTTTTATTCAGTGACAGGAATGTAGTAAACAGTAAAAAATAAATATGTAAAAATAATTAACAGAGTTTTTCTAAAAGCTGATGTTTTAAGATGACTGCAAGTCGGCAGGGTCATCATAATAATCTAAAGTATCCAGAAGAGGAGAAGTTCCATTCAGGGTGCTACCTCCGACCTTGGCAGCATTAATCAAAATCTTGGAAGCTACATCCAGTAAATAGGCTAAATTCTGCTCGGAGCCTGGAGAGTTAAACAGCAAATTGGACGCTGAAGGTGCTGAGGATCCACTTCCTTGTTGATTTCCCCCTCCACCCCCACCACTACCACCTCCCATTCCTCCATGCTTTAATCCACCCATTCCCATTTGATATCGGTGGTATAATATGTAGAAAATGTAGACTCCGAAGGATAAAACTCCCAAAACAGAGTATGGATCTATTAGAGCGTCGGGCACATCTCGTCTCTGAAGAAATCCTCCTCCTGGATAGTAGGAGGAAGTGGAAGATGGAATTATTAGAGAAGGTGATGATGAAGTTGACGATGTTTGGATCGTGGGAAAATTGTTTTTTTCATAACCAGGTAATTTATCTGTGGTTTCTTGTCCATGTCCAAGTCCATGTCCTTTGCTGAGGGCAATCACTGATGATATCGAAAAAAGCAACGCTGGTACTACCACCATTGTTTTGTGTAGAGTAAATGGGTCTCTCTCTTTTTTTTCGCTTGTCTGAAAATTTACACGATGAAATTATCTTTAAAGAAAATTTATTATGTTGAAAGTTTCTTGGTTAATATGTATGCATACCTGGGAAGATAGCAGACTAAAAAAATATTGGAATCTATCGCAACCGCAAGCACTGGGAAAACTGAGCAGCGGTTCCTATTTGTGCATCATTTTTTAACATTTATAAACTCTCAAAAAATCATCATGGTCATCTTGAACAATTTAAAATGTGTAAAAACAAAAACAATTGGTCATCATTCATTCTCAACAGTTTTCGTTAACAAAACAGAGTAAATATTATGGAGAAAGTTGTAAGCACTAAATAAATAAGTGGAAAAGGCAGATGGCTCTTTTTGCAAAGAGATTAAAGCGGCTATAATAAAAAAGTAGTGTAATTTTTATTCAATGTCCATTAATTCAACTAAATTTCAAATTGTTTTACGGACATTTCATCGTTTTCTTGAACAAGCAAAGTAACATGTGTGCAATGCATAAAAAAATTGCTCCGATTTCTCTAAATCCTTAATTGAGTATACCATAACCTATCTAACATTTATTTTAGTATTCATTTCACATAAAATTTTTACTCAGTCATTTCCTTCGTTCCACCAACCATTTACACTGTATAAAATTAGAAAAAATCTGAACATGTGCTATGAAAATGATTAAAATACTGGCTGACTTGGCAGTTAAGTTTACTTTTAATGACAAAATCGTTGAATAAAATATTCCGCAAAAAATGCTGCAGTTAATCATTTCCTAAATAAAATAGTACAGTATTCGCACAATAAAAGCTCTCCTATTCCAATTACAGTTTTACAGTTAATCGGCTAATATTTTAAGATTGAGATTTTTTATACTATACTTTAAAAAATTGGAGTAATAAAATGATAATGATCTTCATCAGACACCTGTGTTATATTAACGGTTAATGTACTACTAATTCAAACCAGCATAATGATGCATTAAAATAAAAAATAAAAATTTCAATTCTGTTGAAAATTTGACATGCTGTATCATATAAATATATATACATATATACACCCACACATGTATACGTGTGTAATATGTATATACGTAATTTTTTCGTCTATTTATAAATTGCATATTATTTCTACCGCTATTGTTGTTGTGTAGCATATTACATCAAATGTAACACATTTGTCATGATATGATCAAAATGAAAAGGTGTGCAGATTGCACTTGTCAACGGATGTGCCATACCATCATAATAACCACGGCTGCCGCACACAGCGTAAATAATGTGTGTACGCAGCGCAGGTTTCCTTTTTTTTAAAGAAGAAGATTTTGTCACAGAGTACATCTCAATACAATACAAGGGCATCAGAAGCAGTAGCAGTAGTTTATAGTTTATAGTGGCGTAGGTGGTGGTAGTGAGTGGATAATAATGATGAATGATACGCTAGTGAATTTATCGATAAAAAGCACTTGAATAGGAAGACGCTGCTGCTGTCTGTATGGCTTTATAATGACTTTGGGTTAGTTAGGCTGTATGACACCAAGAGATGCATGATATGATGATACCATACCAAAGTACTACAATCTACCTGTCGTTTATAAAAGATTTGTTTTAAAATGGGGAAAAAGTGCAATACTTGTACTTGTCTTTCTTTTATGTGTGTACATCTTTCACTAAAAATTGTCTGCATAAAAATCCCTTCTCGTTCTACATCTATCAAGTCAAGTTCATCCAGCTGGAATCAATTGTTTTGTGAGAGATGATTATTTTGTTGCTGAGAAGCAGAAGAAGAGATGATGCTATCCCCCTCCTGACATAATAACTGTATCCTAACCCACTTTGAGAATTGTCTGTCTGTAATGCAATGTTTGAAACTCTAAAGAGTCTCTTAAAATTGCACATACAATTTTTTAGCCTACTTTGATGATAATGTGATGACGACGCGTGCATGTATGAATTTGTGTGAGTGTGTGATTGCTTGTTACTTAATGTTGACATTCAATATAAGATATATTATTTTATTTATGGGAAACCGAATAAAATATGATATGATGCAATGCTGTATCTGTTTCAAAAGGAAGAAGACAAAAAATGGAAAATCATTGGTGCAAAATATCTTGGTTTATTTAAAAACATGTATGTATTGTATATATATTATGTATGGTATACATTTTAAAGTATGTATAATTTTTATACAATTTCTTTACAATATATATTCTTTAACAAAAAGTATTTAGATAAAAAACAATTTCAAATTCAATTAGAATAGTTTTCAGTAATAGTATTATAGTATAGTTATGTAGGTAAAGAATATACTGTAATACTTTTTGATGGTAGACGGTTAAAAATAAATAATTTGGTGAGTAAACTGAATAAATAAAATTATCATTAAATATAACAAGTTAGATATTTATAATATTATAGTACTTATATGGCTGTTTTTGCTGCATACATCATCATAAATAATAATAAATTAGTAAAATATTATCTTACAAACAGAAATAAATAAATAAAATAGAGAGTTTTAAAAAACTTAAATAAATTTGGATCAACAATCTGATCGAAAATTCTTCTTCAAAAATGCTCACAATCTAAAAAAACCAAACAGTGCAAGTTTTCACAGTGATGCGCCACCCTGTCATTTAAATAATGCCGTGTTTTTCCATGACCCGTTAATTTATAGTATTTATTTATTACATGTATAGTTATAACAACAGTCATACTAGCATTCTTTTTAATTTTTTCCACTGTTTAATTCATTCAATTATTGCTATTTATAAGCATGCAATTATAAGATTTTAACCCTTTCGTAATATTAAATTAATTTAAGCATTCAGTCGTAAAACTTTTTAAAAAGAAATGAAACTATGGGACTTTCACTCAGTCGACATATTCAATAAATTAATAGTGCATGTACTCATGAAAGAAACATTCAAGATAAAGTGGTAAACTCAATCAACTTTAAAATGATAATATGGATCGTAATATTGCAAAAAAAATTAATGGTGTCTTATAAGATATGTTAGTCAGGTAATACTTTTTCGGGGCTATATAAGACATGTGTTTTTAACACCCATTTTTAACATGTGTGTGACCATTACAAGTAGTTGGATATTTGTTTTACGTTTTTGATGATTTTGATGATAAAGTGGCCTTTTTCTATTCTTCACAACCCGTTACCTCAGTTTCACAGTTGACGTCCTCCCCATTTGCCACCCGGGATTTCACTGATTTCATAAATGTTACTGTACTCATGTCTCCAGACAACTGGCCCAGTCCAAGGCTACGTATGCATTTTTTGAGAATTTTAAAATATATTCTCACACTGTAATATTGTTATGCATACATTTTTAATTGACTTACGTGTAAAGATGAGAATACCAGTTATTTTCATCTGCTGTCGAGTTTTGAATGGCTGCTCTACACATGTACAGTCTGGCACAGGACGGATTTTCTTTCACGGTTTGATATGTCTTGTAAATGCCTTCTAGCTTGTCCACAACCGAGTTGAAAAATGGATTGTCTTCGTCGATCGATCTTCGAGAACGAATTGTTGGCGTACCGAATATTTTCTGTTTGTATTTTTTTTTTTGAGACATAACAAATCAATTTAATGAATATTTATGAATGACGATGACCATGCAAACATCATTATTCTTGTCAATAGTTGTAGTTGGTGGAATTGTCTTGTGATAGTCACTTACATCCATTCTTGTCATTATGTTGGGTACATGATAGTCTGACATCAGAAGTGGTACGTTAATATCAACAACGTCAAGTGATCTCTGACTTGTGTTTAAAAGTGTAAGCAAAAGTTGCAATAGGAAAGCACCAAATGCTAATGCTGCAAGAAGAGCAAACGGATCCAGTCCACCAATGCCCCTGTCAAGTTCATTTACAAGTCATTCTTTCATACCTTCTTATTTATTATGTCAATCTTTTTTAAAGAGTTTCTAAATAGTTAGTAGAGTTCAAGCTTAAAATTGTCAGGTTATTCAAGGTTATGGTCAAGTCGTTTTTTTTGTTCAAAAAGATATGCATGTATAGTCTGGTGATTAGATTTTGACGTTTTTTTGTTATGTTCCGTTCTCGGGGATTTTTTTCCAGTTGTCTCTGTTAATTGTCGGAGATTGGTTATTTATGCAAATTAGACTTACTTCCTGAGGGTCACCATTGGAAACAATATCAGATAAAGCGAGAGGTATGTCTATATCAGCAACATCTAGCGACCTCCCAGTTGCTGCTGCACCAGCAGGAGCATTGTTTAATAGATTGAATATAACATTGAAAAGGAACACTCCAAAGCCAAGAGTGGCTAGAATTGCGTATGGATCCAAATAGTGCCTAGTTTTGTATGTAATTAGTTATCATCAACTTTAATAATATATATATCTTTAAATGATGGACATGTCAGATATTTCATTTCAAGGGCCCAGGTACAACTGGGGTTTCTTTGGGGAATGTGAGAAAATAGTGGCAACCTCGACAATTTATACTACAGAAAATAATTTAGAAAAAATATACCCGTACGAAACATGATGACCCCATCCCCAGCCTCCATGATCGTATCCTCCTCTGCTCTCAACCACGGCGGACTGCTCATCCGTGTCATAGCCTAGTACTCTGTTGGTCAATTTCTTGACGACCATCATTCCTTGAATCATGGTTTTTGATGCTGATGTAATGTTAGTGATTGGATCTGTCGGTAACATTTGCTGACCATCCCGATATCTCTTGAGTTGCTCGATACCATATCCAAACATTTCAACTATACCTGGAGCCTTCCCATCTCGGGCATTTGCTCTCTTGTCCCAAAACTCTACCATTCGTTGACCGGATGACACAAGGTGCTTTAGAGGATTGAGAAAACCTTGGGGTACCTCTTGGTCAATGATCCCCATCAGCTTTTGGGTTAAAACTGTTGTCATGGCAGAGTTGAGTCCTTGACCAATCGCTTTAATTGGACTTATATCTATTCCAGACGATGAAAGGCTAAATCCACTAGATTTAGTCTTGGCAAGGGGCGCCGCTGTACTTGGTGACACTGCTGTTGATGCAGTGGTCGTTGTTGTGGAAGATGATATACCTTGCGAACTGCTGCTTAGGGAAGAAGCATTACTGCTACTTGGCTTAGCTTTTCCTTTTGGATATTGCGAACTATTTGATTTGTTGGAGTCCAACTGATAAATATTGAAGCTATTTAGCCCCCCACCTCCACCTCCCGTTCCACCACCGCTCTCATTGTTTGAATCAATTTTATAGGCATACTTTATGTACTTGTCTATCGACTTTTCTGGATTTTTCCACTTACTATTGCTGCTATCGGAAACTTTACCCATGCGACTATGAAAATCACGGGTACTATAGCTACTGTGTTGAGCAAACATTGGATTAGATATATCAGCCGAAGAATGGTGAAAGGAATAGCCACGACTTTCTTTGAACTGATTTGTAGGCGATGACGGTGATGATGGGGGAGAGGCGTAAAGGACCCTTCTTCCGGAAGTGGAGAAATGTTGGTCACTACTACTTTTACTCTCCGGTGCAGACACTGGCGATCGAACTAACTTATTTCGAAGATGATACAGGCTTCCAAGTCTTCCTTTGGCTGCTTTTCCAAGCATTTCAACATCATACTGTTGATGTTGTTGTTGCTGGGTAGCTACACTTAAACAAGGTATTAAAACGATGATAAGAACACAACACCACTGCCGCCAAAGTACTTGCATATCCACTGATATTTTTCCCATTTTAATTTTCACTTTAAAAACACCAAACTGTTCTCAGTTCAAAAAATAAAACGGATAATTAAATCCGTAGAACATAAAAACTTGTTTAAGTTATCTGCAAACGTTGTTTTTTCAAACTGTAGCACTTTATTATAAAAAAAATATTAAAATTTTGATTGTAAAATTTTCACCTAAAAACTTTTCTCGCACGCTCTACAAAAATCATTGAAGCCAAGCTATTTTATATATTATTTAGTTCAAAAAATGCCACAAACTTATACTTAAATATATAGTTCGTGCCGAAACTTTGTTAAAATACGACAAAACTATCTCGTACACAAAAGTCAAGTGTCTCTGTGATTGTCAAATGAAGTCTAGGCAAGATTAGCTCAAGAGTTGAGTCTCTTATACTCGTCAGCTCTTGTCAGAGTGATAGAGAGAGAAGAGAGAGGAAGGCCTCTTAGTCAAGAAAAAAAGTCGCCTTCACTTCATCACTTTACGCTATATTGTTTTTATAACTCAAAGCCCTATGGTTTTAGAAGATTTTTTTCATAATGGCTATAAAAAGCATTAAGAAGAGAACAGAGAAAAGATGTTTCTTTTTGCTACATAATAATTTGTCAGAGGATGATCATATGCCAATAATACTTTGTTCACACAGCAGGCACAGCGGATTTGAGAGGGGAGGAGTTCAATTCGTCATAGTGATGGGGATGGTGATTGTGATGGTACTAATAGTACCGTCATGTGATGATTATGATGTTATCATTATACTTGAAACTAGAGAAGGATGAGGAACACGGGTGGTAAAAATTTGTAGCAGGTAATAGTCAACTTGTTCGTATGCTCACCAATATAAATTTATTATTGTTCGGGGCTTTAAATAGCAAAAATTGGTGTATGTGATGCAGTAATGAATTGCACAAAGAAAGTTTAATTTTTTGTATGTTTGAAATATATTTTTATATTTGGTGATAATATTTGGGATGGGACTGTTATGGAATGCTTGACAGTTTTTGATATTATATCTGTATTTCAAGTAATAGTTACTGCATCAATTACATTTGGTTAGAGACATATTAAATCCCATCACGTTTTGTAGACATTTGGTTTTTATTTTGAAGTATGGGTTTGAAAGCATTGCATTCGCAAAGCCAAGTACTTGTAGTAAAGACTAGGGTATTTATATACGGACCCTTGAAAACAAACCTTAATTTGATTTGTCACGTAACATTTTTCTTTACATAAAAGAAAGATTGGTTTGCGGAGGTGTAAATTCTTACAGTTTTAATGCTTTCATGACTTTTTTTTCAGGATTTTATGATTTAACATTCACATAAATAAATAAACAAGCTTTTTGAGTTGATCTTTTCCCGAAAAAAAAAATTGTTGTTAGAAGAATTTTTCAGACATTTTCTGAATCGGTTAAATAAGCGTCAATTTTAAATATAATTTAGGTAATCTATGTCTAGTCGTCTAGTCATTATTAAATCTCACGGAATGCATTTTTATATTTCTTAACGGAATTCCGTAAATTTTACTCATTTAATGCAAGTGTGCTCCAATCATTTTATTACTCTTTTCAAATTGTTCAAATGCGCTTAAAAGACTTCTTTTGTGTGTTGTAACAAATGTTTTTGCATGCCAACTGCATCCCTGATTTATTAACAATTCGATCTAAATTCGCTGGAAAATTGGCATTTGAAAGCTCCAAAAAGAAATTAGATAATTTCATGGCATATATCATTCCATATATATTTGTTCAGTAGCAAGTACCTTTCATCGCCTTTCATCATAACAGCTACTTTGTGATGTGACTCGCGTGACATAAAACTCTATTACTTGCTCAGTTCTACCCAAATGCGCAAAAACGTGAAGAGAAACAAACAAGTCTTTTCTATGATTTATACTACCAAAAAAAGTTTTCAAAATGAAGAAGCATACTTTGTTGTCTTAATGCGTCATCCATCTTCATCATTAAAAATGTCTTTTCTTTATCCTTCATTTTACCCAAATTTTAAACAGAAATTTGCACATAAAACTGCTCGAGTGCAAAAAAAGTCATAAAATAATAAACTATTATGATGTACCTTTTGAATTCAATCTAAATTAACAAACTGAACTTGACGAATAAGGAAGGTGGTCGTTATAACAATACTAGCAATGCAGACAGAAGGATCGTACAAACAACGACAACATTGAAATTTGAACTTTTTATGAACAAGTGGCAGTAATGTACATTCTAGCTTTTTTAAATCTATTTATATGTATTATTTGTTCATCGTCACATCATCAGAATAGACGCCGTGAAGCAGAAAACGCTCTCTGTGTACCTGTTCCGCCTTTGGTCCTCTCTCTTTACTGAATTGAGTGATTGTTGTTCTTGTTCGTTTTTTCGTGATACAAGTTTACTTACCTAGTTTTTTTCCTTTAATGTTTTAAGAGAGATGAAAAATAAGATGTCTAAATAGCTTTTTTTCGCATAATATATATGTATTGTAACATTGTATAGAAAATGCCGGTGTTATGTCCTATTGGCGTTTCGGAGAAAAATGGAAAATGTTACCGTTTCGATTGTTCCCTGATGTCAGATTTTTTTCAATGTTGCTAATGTGGCTTGTTTGCTTCTCTTAACATAAATATATATCAAAAGCTTGCATTTTCGTTTAGAACAAAAAACTGACGACCGATATAATGTGTAACTAATAATGATATTGTGTACAAATTGTATTGCACTGCAAAACACTAACAAAAGCATTTATCACAAATGTGTGTGCATCATGTCACGCCTATTTTGCAATTTAAACTATTTATTTCCATGCATGCATGTTAACTTACTACTACCTTTTTACTGAAAAAAGACCTGGTTGTTTGGTGACCTCGTCTTCACACACGATTACCATTTTATGATCATTCAGATCAGTTGGCGATCAAACCATGTCGCACTTTTATTGTTGTTGTGTGTGTGAATGAATCAGTTCTGATAAAAATCAACTCACACATGCAAGTAAAGTCCTGCATGGATTGTTTTGAAAACTTTCTGTTCAGTCAGAAAAAGCCGACGGGTATGCATTTTTTGTAGCCAAAATCCGAAAATAAAAATGCTAATTTCGTTTGCTTTAAAAACGATTACCCTTTTTTATGGGTTATTGATTGAACAAGGATGTATGCTTTGTAGGCAAGGTAATGCGTGCGTGAATTAAAATGTTTGCACAAAACATGTGTAAAAAATCGGAGTGTCATCGTCATCATCTTCCTCTCAGGGAGGCCAAGATCGTGTGAATTTCACTGTTGCTAATTTGTCACGTGTGGTTAAATGTTTAAATGTGTGAACACTTGCAAATGAGAAAATGATTTGGAGAATTAAAACTTGATTGATAGTATGGTAGACAAGAGTAAAATGTTTTTGTTATGATTCAATCGACGGTAAAAATTCACGTAGGTATACGGTATACACATCATCACAGGTAAAAATCAAACTTTCAATTTTGATACGGACTAATTGATTCCTTTGACAATATTATATGCAAAGTAAGTCAAGTCTAGTCAGTCATGTTTTTGGGGAATTTTTTTAAAATGCCGGATAGTATTTTTTCTTTGAAAAGGTTTAAAGTAATTTGAATGGATTCATTGGTTTCAGTAAATAGATTATTTTTAAATGTCGCCTGAAGGTTAATGCTCATCTTATAGAAAATTAACATGCGTACACTGGTTTCATGCTCTGATCCGCTTTTCTCTGGTATCTTCAAATCGATCATTCACATCACATCATCATCACAGCAACCATAATGAATGGATACATACATGTCTCATGTAAATGTATGTACGTTTATTTGCTCCAATTTCTTGTCAATGTCAACTTTCTTTCAAAAGTTGAAAGTCTGCATTTAAAAATTTAATGGTTGAATTTTATAGCCGTGCTTAAAGTTCTTGAGAAAAAACTGCTGAATACCGAAAGCCCTTCATCCTTAGAAACCTTTCTCAGGAGGCCCTTAAATTCTACAGCTTTCTTTTTAAAAAAAATTCTCAGACGTCAGAAAATTAAAACCGTACCATTAAACCATTATCTTTACACATGGCATTTGCACTTTTTTCAGCTGAAATTCTATATATAGGTATGCAAGTAACATGCAAACATTAGATTGCAAAGTATTTAAGTAGGTGCTCTACAAATTTGATTGATTTTACCATCGGTGAATTCAAAAATGAACATGTCTGCTTTTATGTACCATTCGCCAGTCATCAGGATTTAAGAAATAATGTCAATTGCCAGTGATAATTGATAATGATGTTTTCATGCAATAAAAATCGATAGTTTTGCGTCGCGACACGAGTTGGCTATTAGACAAAAGACGTCATTCTAAAAACAGACTATTTTACCAACATTATTCAAAGTGAAAACAATGAGTAAATTTTAGTGTGCATATCAACATTTTCACCATTATCATTATGTTGTCACATGTCATTAGCCACTGCAATAACAATATGCACACACCTATATTGAAACAAGACAACAATTATCCACTAAACCGTGTGGATCAAAATTGACCAACATTTTTATCTGAGTACATTAACAAAATTGACCAAAAAACCTCAAAAATATTGTATAGGTAAATGTGCTATTTCCTTAAATATAATTTTGCAAGTGTTAATTTATGCATAGCAAATGCCATTGAAAAACCACCACCACCGAAAACAATAAAAATCATAATCGTTTTGTTTTGACAAAAACAAGTACAAATGGAACGTGGTTACCACTACCAGTGTACATGTTGGAATTTTAAAGTAATAATCATAAAAAAAATTAATGCAATTTAGACTTTGAGACATTGTTGTTTTAAAGATCAATAAAAACAAAAAAAATAAAAATGTATAATAGCTATATTGTTTAGGTATACTTGTAATACCACAAATGAAACAGTAGTTCTGTGACGTTAAAACGAAACTTTCGTCACTTTTTAAACGAAAAAAATTGTAAACTAAATGGCACCAGATATAGGGCAAACAATAAAAGATGAATGAAGATGATCAAAGAATTTTGTATACGTTATCAATAACGAGGCGAATAAAAACGGTACTTATTTCTGTCTGCCTGTCTGCCTGTCTACCTATGTATATCTTGAAAATGTCGCATGGTGTTTGTATATGCAACTGGTTAATTTTAAGTATTTTAAAGAATAGTATGTATGTGCTCTGTGAACCGGAAAAATTGTAAATATAATCTGCAAATTACGCATTGCCACGTGTAGAAACCCATTTAAAACATGTGACATTTATTTTATTGCATGTTGCATATTTTATATGCATATCGTTAGTTTGATGATGATCTATTTTTTTGGTACAATTATTTGCATGGCCAGAGAAATATTAAAGTGACTGAGGAAGTGCAGTTGAAAGGAATGATGATTAACAGAAAATGTTTTCGAATCATATGGCATGCACATCAGTGGTGCAATAATTGTAAACCGCCGACAGAACTTAAATACTATGCATTTTTGGGTAAAATTAATGATGTTTTGACATTTTTTGTTTGAAAAATTTTGTACATGAAAAATGGCAAATAACTTTCTCTTTATTTTTGGGTATTGAATCGCATCTCATAAATGTGTAAATAATTATTTTAACTATGCATAAATGTATATAATTAAATATTAAACTTGTTAAAATGGGTTAAATATATGTAGAATATTTATAATGAGTAATTTACAGCCTGGTACTTTGGGTGGTTATCCCTGAACTACAACATGTGTGATAAGTGAGAAATCAATCTTTATTACTGGTTTATTTGCAATTAGGGGATCGAAAGGGCTCACACAAATTGCGAAGTTCCGCTGACAGCATATGTTTCAAATATAAAGGGTTCTCATCGGAGGTGAAGTTGAGTTTGCTAGCGAAAAACGGCCTGAAATTTATGAAAAAATAATTCTTTAATAACTTCTGTTTAATTGTATACTTGTTGTAAATAAGTTTTTTATTCGAAAAATCTAACCCAAGATTCATAGTTCTCATCTTCCAAACAATTTTGCATTGTTTAAATTTTGAACATTTTGGGTCCAACAATTTCCTCGAATTTAAATCCTTCAAGTAGTTAATCTCTTCCCACAGTTCGGAAATGTCCTTGAGAACATGATCAACTGTGATTGGCGACGATTTGGGTGGTGGTTGCAAATTATTCGGGTTTCCTCCCACTAGATTTTGAAACATATCAACCAACGACCTTCCACCACGCCTCTGATTATTTTGAGGATGACTGGATAATCTAGGCGGCTGCGAGTTTAATGCAGATTTTAAAGTGATCGGCACAACGGGCAGACGTAGATGTAAATTTTCATTATAACTTCTTCCCACTGTTCCATTGTTTCGGTTTAATGAATTTTGGAGCATCAATCCAAGATAACTAATAATACAGCAAAGAATTTGATAAGGTTATTTTAATTAATTAAGTATCAGAATTTTGTTTTCAAAGAACACAAGGCCATACAGGCAAAAAAATCAATTACGTTAAAAATGCAAGTCCTCCGAGAATCGTGAAGGGGTCAAGAAATCCGCCATACGCTAAAAAAATTATGAAAATAGATAAATAAATAGAAAATAATAAATTTTTCATTTATAAATGAAATCGTTTGGTTCAGATTGATTAGACTAGTTACATGGATGACCATGACCACCCCATCCATGTCCATGACCTCTACCCCCTGAAGCACTCATTGCCAAATCCATTTCAGCCGCTGCTGCAGCAGCTTGAGCATCACTGCTGTAATATGACTCGCTCATCATTTCGTCCGGAGATCTCATGTCATATGAAACATGGCCATATTGACTACAAAGAAGATTAGTATTTAATAATTTTAAAATTCTGAAAAATCTCTTCACATAGTAATTAAAATATGTAAGTTTTGCTTGTACCCTGTTTGGTCTAACAAAGCATCATAATCTATCGACGGTCTCCCATTAGCAAGAATTTGCTGCTGCATTAATCTCACTTTGCCCCCATTTGGTTTCATCAGTCGCCTTTTGAAAGATGACAGGTATAACTGCTGTTGTTTCCTGTATCCTTGACCCATTGCATCTGGTTCTTGATCACTTATCAATTCTGTTTCATCCACAGACCTTGACTCAATCTTTTCTGGTAGTTTTGACGGAATTTTTCCCTTAAAGTCGCTGTTCACTATTGTATGCAAAAACTTTTCTATTCCCCCTTTTGACTCTAACAGAGACTCAATAAATTGCCAACGAGGATCGGAATCTTGGGGGATTTTCATGGAGTTCAAGACAAATGTGGGAACTCCAATGTTTTCACTGTATGGAACTAGACTTGTAAGAAATCCATTGTATTTATCGGTAAGATACCTTTTTAAGCTGGGTTCCAAGTTTCCCTTAATTTCAAGCAGTTTCTTGAGAACGTCTCTCTTTGGCATGACCATTGAGGCAAACGATTCTATTCCCTGTTTGGATGTGATCATCTTTCGTAAAGGTCCCGCGGTGAATGAGATAAGATTGTCCATATTTCTCAAGAGACTTCCAATATTCTCCTCCCTTTGCAAAGGCTTGATTGAAGGTTTTTTGATGAAACTTAAAGAAGCATTTGCAGGTGGAACATGTGCAGTTGTTTCTTCTATTATCATATATGATTTAGGTGTAGTTGCAAGTGTGGTGGCAATGGTGGACCTGCTTGTGACAGAATTACCTCCATAATCATTTAGTTTATTTCGAAGGTGCCTCAACGTGGAAAGCTTTTGTCTTGCATACGCTTGTAAATTAGAACTTGTGTTGGAAGGGAGAAAATTTGATGGACTGAAAAAACTCCAGGATAAATTTGACCCAATGGAGGATGAAGTATGGCCGCCAATAACTATTAAAATTACACTCAAAGTAACAAATTCCGATTTGGGTGACATTTCTGGTGAGGATCGGGGTTTTTCTTATTTTTCAAACACTCTAGCCACTAGATTATGCATTTATGTACTATTGACAAAGAAATAGCTGGTTTTTACAACTGTTTTTATTCTGACATGTTGTAAATTCGAAAACAGAATAACGACTGGGTTGACATCATCTTTGTATTTTTCGGTTCTAAGTTTTCTCTCATCTTTCATGGTGTGAAATAAGTGGCTTTTAGTATGGATTTGAAAAAAACTCAAATGTCTCGATAATAGAAGCCTAGTGACTTTAAATTGTTGTTGTATTTTTGTAAAATAAGTCATATCACACCGTAAACCGAATTAGTTATTATTAAGAATTAGAGAAAAGCTAGTATATTTTGATTGAGATCTAGATGCTGCGAGGCCCCTTACCTCATGTAACAGACAAGGCAAGACAAAAAATACATACGATCATTGTGCAGACAGACATAAGTAGTTATTCAATTAGATTTGGTCAAAAATTCACTGATTGTGATTTTTAAGCTGGGTTTATTGTGTATAGAAGAGTTTACTATTATGAATGACAGTGACAGCAGCTGTGCTTCAAAATATAATACCGTTATATTTCCGGCAACAAAAGAAATTGTTGAAATAATGAAAAAAAAACTATAAAAAATGAAGCTAAGCTTTTTCGAGGGCAAATTCTACTGCTGCTGTTATTCATACTCATGCATTAAAAGAAATGTTCCTGTGGTGCAAAGATAATTTCAAAGAAGATTCTCAAAAATACTGCTTCATACCCGTTGTTATAATTGTTTCTGACAATTGGATGGATAGATTGTAGATGCATTGTTGATAGCTTTATATTGGCATTCGGGATTACTTTCAAAGGATTTTCTATAGGATCATTTTTTGCAGCAGTGTTGATTGTCAGTTTATTGCGCATGATTCAACAGGTGCATAGGTATTATAATTTAATAAGTTAGTTTTAGTCATAAATAAATAATATAATATAATAGCAATTATAAATTGTACTGATGAGTCAAGTTACATAATATTAACAATAATAAAAAATAAATAGTACTTTGGTAAATATTGCTGATCATTTGTAGAAAAATAGAACTTGAACTTGAACATGACTCTGATGAAAGGTAAGCTGATGCACTCATTCATCAAGTTTCCTCGCAGTATCCTCCAATAACCAGTTCATCACACTTTTTCGGGTTGCCCACTATTTGCTTCACTAAATCTTCAAGTTCATTTCCATTTTCAATAAAGTTGCCAAACACAGACCTATGAAAATTCCCCAAAAACAAATTCAAACGTAACATATTTTATATAATTGGTTATTTTATATTTAAGTATCACTTTAAAACAAGCATTCAAACTTACAGAAAAACGTCCCCAAAATTGCTCTTCAATGACTTTTCAGCTAACGCCGATTTAGCCAACGTTTCACAAGCCATCTTTCTAATACACTGGTACTCCACAGGATCCTTTTTAAAAGCATCGAACCATTTCCTCACCCCGATTTTATTACCCAGCTCCTTTATACTCTTCGTATCATTTGATATGTTATCAAACCATGACGAATTGGCAATCCAGTCCCCAATTTTCACCATCACCTCCGGAAGTTTCTCGGAATCCAATCCCAGGGATACGGAAGGCATACTAAAGGATGGAGCGTCATAGGATCGTCTCGCTGTGTAAACGAACAAAAGAACAAAATGGGAAACCAAAAATTAGACATCATCGTCTTCACTTCCTTTATTTTATCAGACTTACAACTTCCGCCCATCAGTTCATACATTAGGGCTCCAAATAATGCGGCAAATGCTGCAACGGCTATAATTGTGTAAACATCATACGAACCTCCACCACCACCGCCGTGAGATGGCCAGCCCCAGCCCCACCCACCTCCTCCTCCTCCACCACCTCCACCTTGTCGAGCCATTACGGTACCATAACTAGATTCCATATTCTCTCCGTGGGAAGATGTAGGGTAATAGTTGACCTTTTTGCCTGCTCCTCCTCTACTGCTTTTCCCCACATACTCCATACCTGAGGCTACCGTACTTTTTTGTTGATGATGATGCTTACTTTGCTTGGCAACACTTTTCTCAGAATTGTATCTAGGTTTGAGGGACCTTCCCAACGAATTTTGTTTCCACTTTCGCCACGCATCATACTCATCTCTTCCCCCTGCCGAGGAAGTTGCAGAGCACAAAATCACTCCAATATTGGAAATCAAAATAACAAGTATAATAACAGAAAATCCCACTCTGTTGGAAACATCACCACCACCACGGCACCACCAGTTTGTCATTTCGTGTCTTTTTTCTTTTCTTTTTTAACCGATTTCAACTTTTTACTCTTGTAAGCAACTGCGACTAAATCAGACTGACAACTAGTTTTACACAATTGATTCTTTTTAACTTTCCTTCTTGCATTTACGATTTACAAAAACAAATCAAGTTTTTTTTACTGTTGATTTTTCTTCAAAGAAGATGACTCGCTGTTTTCTTGTAAAATCGATACTCTTTTTTATTCTTCTTGATCAATCAATGATGCTCTTGGCAGACGTAACGAATCGATGATTATGATCTCAAAGCCACGACAATCGATTCATTTTATACCTTCCTCCTCATCCATCACTATCATCATCAGCGACATGCTTCAGAAACTTTAGAGAGAAATAAAAATCCATAAAAACACATCGCAACAATGTCAGTAGATAAGCTTTTGTCGATATGCATGTCTTGTTGAATCAGATATCTAACATGTTAAAAATATATCCTTAAAATACTCTCAAGTGTCAATGTCAACTTATCCTTCATCCCTTCCCAAAAAAACATGCATGCGTACCTACATGATAATGTGTGCAAGCTTTTAAATATTATGATACTTGTTACACACTGCAATACTGCTACATTTTTTTAATGTCACGTTTAAGCAGTTTCGTACCACTTATTTAAAGGGAAAAGCCTTTTGAACAAATATATATTGCACGAATTATCATCATCATCATCATCATTTTTCCCCTGCGCATCGCCGATCAACCGAAGCAATGACTGAGACGTGGTTAACTTGATAATCGCTGATTGTCAGCATTTCTGGTAGTTTCCCTCAATATAATATCAAGCTGCCTTGCCTCTCCGTGTCGAGTTGTACTCGGTAACCGATTCATTCATTTTTATTGAGTTATATACTTTTTTGAGTAAATAATACTCACTCACAAATTGTGAGCATGCTCATATAGTATTATGATCATTTTAAAATCTCACTGACAATTTCAATTACTCATATCTTCAAGAACAATAAATTTCGATAACAATGTCTATAAAATATATATTAATTTTATGGTATGATGATATATCTATTTTATACATTATGTGTAATGTGTATACATTCAATTCCCAAGAAAAATGCTTTCTCAGGCTCTACATTTCACATAGAAGTAATTTAGCAATGCATGAGGATTTGTGGTTTGCTACTTAATCACATATATGAGGTTTTTTTGAGAAATTGGTTTAGTGAAAAATGTGGGAAGAGTATTGAGTATAGAAACATGCTTGTATGCAAGGTCTTATTTTAAGAAAGTATTATGATTATCAATTATGTATGAACACCTTTGCAAAAAAAAATATTCTACTGCAACTTTTAAAAAGTCAGTCAATACTTTCAATTATTTTTGAGGAAATATGGCTTCCTGACCTAATTTGGGGGTGGTTTAGGTATAAGGTTATCAATTGATTGTCTGTCTCCTTCTTCCTCCCTTTAAAAATAGTAGAAGAAGAGGAACATTTCATCATTTTTCAAACCAACCGTGAAATCTGTGGTTCCTCACTCACTCTTTCATGCTCTGATTTTTCATCATCACTTGTTTTCGAAAACAAAAATAGAAAATATTTATTGCTAGTGAAAGTTAAGGTTGCATACAAAATATTATTAGAAGGCGACAAGGTTAAGGTTGACTGGGGAGAGTTAATGATCCAAAAGGGTTTTTAAAACAAGTATAAGAGTCAATGGGTTGAATTTAATATATTGGTGCATTGGAAATTGCAATGCGTTATTAATTTTGTCAGAGTTGAGCTTTTTTTGCTGCAAAAAAGTGATGGACTGATGAACTGAAGTTGGGTTTCTTTTCTTTTTACTACCTATTCAAGAGTGGTCATCGCATGAGAATGTAAACTGAACCTTGGACTCAGCCGGTTTTGCCGGTGCAGGCGCGTAAAACACAACAATGAGAAGCATGTCATTGTTGATCTGTACAATGGCCTCCTTTTTTCTCCATAAAAAATCAGAGTACTTAGGTATGCCGTATGCATAGATTTTTATACGCAGCAGAATTGTAAAAACAAAAGCTTTAAATACATTCGATTCCCTTGGTGAATCGGTGGTGGTAGTGGTAAAGATCCTCTGACTTGGCAGGGCAAAGAGTAAAGAATATGCTTGCTTCGATGTGATGGTATGCAATGCACTGTACTGTGTACGGTGTTGTTAATATTATGATGAAATTGAAATTATATTATGAAAATACTTATAAGCATGCATAAATGCAACTTGAGGGGAGCTCTTGTTTGTACGAAGTTGCTTGTATATGGAGTGGAGACGACGGATGGACAAGACAAATGAAGAGAAACGGATGGCAAAATTGGTAAATACGTAGTTTAAAAAACAAGTAGCTGTGCATGCAGCGTGCACCACAATATTACTACACCTTGTTGCCCTCTTTCTTATAGTAAAAAAAGGTTGTAAAGAGTGAAGCTTTCTTTTTCGTGTATAAATTGTGGACGCACTGCATTGCAAGGATTGGAATGGGAATGGGAACGGAACTTGGTTTGGGAAGAAGAGAAGCAGAGAATAGAAAGGGTTAAGTTGTTCCACCTAGCAAGCTGTAATATATGGGTAACTCCAGCATGCAACTTTTGGCTAGCATTGATTAATTATTGAGAACTCTAGCACTAGACATCATAATCATGACATGAGTAGGCTTTAAAAATATTACGCATAAATTATGAATCTATTTTTAGGAAGTAATTTATGATGCCACTGCAAAAGCAAATCATCAGCTAGTATTAACTTTGTCTGCGTCTAAAGAATGAAAGCCCGATAGGCATGAAGGCTCAAATTAGCGTGAGATTCACTGTGTAAAGGTGTAGAAAAGCATATTGATATTACACATGGAAGGGTTTACCTCAAGTTTAATGTCACGATTTACGTGTTACTTTTGCCAATCTCATGGGGTCAAATGTCGAACATTCCTTCGGTTTGACAAAATACTCATAAAATGGTATTTACGTTCGAATTCTTACAACTTGTCCGGTGGCGCTATTTTTAATTTGCCTTGACGGCCATGCTGCGGGAAAATTCCTGAAATTCCCCTGAAACCCTAAAATTGCCCTGAAATTCTTTAATTCAATATTGCCCTCAAATTTCTGAAACACGTGAATTGCCCTGATACCCTGAATTTGCCCTGCTGGCCTTGCTGACCGAAATTTCCTGAAAGTTCCCTGTAACAATGAAATTGTCCTGGTGGCCATGCTAAGCAAGTTTTTCTGAAATTGCCCTGTCGGTATCCCTTGCTGAGTTTTCTTGTCATATTGCCCTGGAAATCTTTATTATTGCCCAGAAGCCCTGAAATCCTCAAATTGTCCTAAGATTTTTTGAGATTTCCCGGTGACGCCGTCACTGCGTCACGTAAGAATTCGAACATACGATCATAAGTGTCATGGTATATGATAAAAATTAAAATTTACTTACTGACAGTACATAGTACATAATGTAATGTATATTTATCATCGTTTCGTTCATTTACTAATGGAAAGGAAACTTCACTAAACTTGAACCAAATCATTGCGAATATTATCCTGATGAAATCCTGTCTGCTGTAGTTACTCTGGTGCTCTTGCTGCACACGGGGAGCCAATATATAAATTCATTCCATATTATACATTTTATACGATGATGGAGAATATATCTGTACATAGTACATTCCGTGTTCTATGCTTATGAGTGGGCTAAGTCTCGTTTTTTCCTGTGGTCTCCTTCTCGTTGTGAATCAGTCTATCTATAACCTACCGATGGGAAGAGTTTCGTCGGAGGAACTAGAGTGGAGGGTGAGAGTTGGTGTGTTTTTGGAGAGTGAGGAGAAGGTTGTTTACGTTGGGAGAAACGCAGTTATTTAAGGGAGGACTGTTTTCAGTGGAATTTAAAGTTTGTCCTATCTTCTGTCATCTTTTGTAACAGTTAACTCTACTGTTGGACAAGGTCAGTCTAATTTTTAAACCGCTTTTAAATAAATTTCAGTTAAAAAATAATGAAGTATTTCTAGATTATCTTCAAGAAACTCATAATTAATCAAGTCAGGGGTTGTCATTAATTTTATCACAGTTAATGAATTAATTGGAATTCAGGGGTGGTGTGTGATAATTTATATGGAAAACTGTGTTATGGTAGACGGTATATACATATATAAGACAGGTGATGTCTAGAATGGGCGAGGTTTCAGGGGGTCATTATGTAAAGTCGGGGTTTA
The DNA here is from genome assembly GCA_034693345.1 of Entomobrya multifasciata. NCBI lineage: Eukaryota > Metazoa > Arthropoda > Collembola > Entomobryomorpha > Entomobryidae > Entomobrya > Entomobrya multifasciata. The sequence continues at coordinate 54,995 of JAQFXM010000066.1, read as the reverse complement.
GTAATCTACAGTTAACTTAAGCATACTGCACTGCTATAATCATAGTGAAGGGAAAATTTATTAGTTAATTTAGTGTTCGAAATTTTAATCAACTGTTATTTTGTATTGCAGAAACATGAGCGTTTGTTATAAATGCAACAAACCGGGACACTTTGCTCGGGAGTGCGACGAGGGTGGTCGCTCTGGTGGAGGCCCTGGTGGACGATCTCGTAATAACAGCCGTGGTAAGTTTTGAGAATTTCTAGGCGGTTTGAGGTCAATCAGTCATTGTACTATTAGCAATTAATTTTCATCAATGATAACTATGCTTTAATTTTTTTTTAGACAAATGCTTCAAGTGCAACCGGTTCGGCCACTTTGCACGTGACTGCAAGGAGAGCGACCGCTGCTACAAATGTGACGAGGTTGGACACATTGCACGAGACTGCAAACAGTCTTCTGATGAGCGTAAGTACCATAAGTATTTGAAATAAATAAAATAAATAACTTGATCTTTTGATGGATAACTGACAGAGATATTTGTTTTTTTCTTAGCATCCTGCTATAACTGCCGGAAACCGGGTCATATTGCTCGAGAATGCCCTCGTCCTGATTCGCGGAACTTCTCCAGCAACATGACTTGCTACTCATGTGGAGAACAAGGACACATGAGTCGAGACTGCACTAAAGATGATCGCAAGGTTGGTAGTATATTTATTGTTCATTTTATTTTGATTCTTTCAAACAAATGCAGATTTAGTGTACCGTAGTTATGGCGGACTATTTTGACAATGAGAATAATTTTTTTTCACAGTGTTATGCTTGCGGTAAACTTGGGCATATTTCCACCGATTGTCCTAATCCCGATGGGGACGAGAAGAAATGTTACTCCTGTGGAGCCTACGATCACTTATCAAGAAATTGTCCATCCTCGGAGGGAACAGTTTGCTACAGGTAAAATTAACTAATTAAATGCTTTAAAGGAACTGTATTTACAATCGACCACCTCAGATTCACCACAAGCAAACTTTTTGCGCGAATCGAGGGTGTCCTGGAGGTCAAACTATGATAAGGAAGGTATGTGGCAAAATGAGCTGTTTTCCCACAATACCCCATTGAAAATGTAATTTTGACAGTGGAGTTGTCTCCTGTTTCTCGAGCCCTAAGTAACAAAATCATTTGAAGTTTGGTCATACGTAAAACTAACAGTGCTACGAATTTTCGCTCCAATTATGGATGCGAGGTGGTCACCGCCAGCTGGTGGTTGATTTTATGTACAGTTCTCCCTTAATGTTTCCATGTATACAATAAAAATGCAAACAGAATTTTAGAAATAGATTATAAAACGGATAATTTTGAAATCATTCGATTTACAGGTGCAAAGAAAGGGGGCACATGGCCCGAGAATGTGTGGCTCCGGAAATTCCAGCTTAGTAATTCGGATTTGATTTTGTTTGAAGAAAAGAAAATTGTCTTATGTTCTGTCAAAAATCAGACTAGATCATTAAAAATATTTAAAAACTACTTGTCTTCTACCTTCCTTTAAGTAAACTACAGAGTAATAAGTTAAGTCTAACAAAAATTCATCTGTCATACAGTCAGTCTATTTAATTGCGTACTTTTAACTGTATACACTTTTAAAATATGTAAGAATAATTTCAAAATGGTGTTATTATAGACTTATGTTTATTGGTATGCCGAAGTTTTACTTTATGCTTCGGTTCCAACTTTTATCTAAAGCAAAATTTCAAATAGAGTTGAATTTTATTGTTTCAATTTAAAACTACAGAAAGATTTTAAAAAGTCATCAAAGGTAATAATAGTAAAATAGTTCAATTTGAAGTAGGGTGAATGTGAATTTGGAAAAGACTCTGAGGAGTACCGTGAGTATTATCAGAAAATTTAATTGAAAACCATGTGGCTTTATTCTCCTGACTTGCTATAGAATAGTTTTATCATGTTAAGTATACTTAATTCGGAAGGTTCTAATCAGACCCATTAAATTTGCTGAATGAAAATAAGGAAGTATAATAATTAGGATTTTTAGTAGAAATATAGCAGCATTTGTTATATGTATTCAAATATGTTTTAGTCAAATAAGTAAGTCAGTTTAATTTATACACCTGTCTCATTCAAATTGGGTGAAGTTAAGATTATAAAGTCCCTGATATTCCTTTATAATTCTTTAGGGTGATATCTTCTATTATAGTAAAAGGATAATTATGATGATGATCATGAATATTAAGGGTAATTGTTGTAGGACTAATAGTTGAAAGTTGAAGTATAAGGTACTCTTGGTACAATTTATTAGGTAAACAGTTATGGGAGAATGGTTGGTGTTAATACTAGAAGAGTTTAAGGAAAGACTGTTAACGTCGGAGTTAAATGTTTTGTCATCCAGATTGAAAATCCTGTTTTATCCTAAAGCTTTTTCTAATTTTATCCAGAAAACTGCTTCGACAAAAAAAACAATCGAAAAATTGCAGTAACTCAACGATAAAATCAAAAGTGTTTCTAGGGATGTGATGGTAAATGGGGAGTGTATAATAAACTGCAGCGTAATAAAAAATATGTATTTTATCGGCCAAAATAACAATGCATGTTATCGATGATGATTGGATGTGTATTTAAAACAAAAAGAAAAATTTACTTTGTAGATAAGTTTTTGAAGTTTGAAGAAAAGGGTAAAAAAAATTAATTGGGACTGTGTTAAAAACAAAATGTTACTTGTAAATTTTGACTGGTTATTAGAAATTTTATTACCAAAATGTTAAATTGTTAAAAATACAACAGAGTTGTATATTATGTCATGTTACAATTTTATATAATGCAAACAACAAAGTTGTAGTGGTTTTTGGGCCGGAGTCATGAAATATATGGTATAAAATGTGGCCCTTATACGTATATCAATAATATGTGTGTATGCTTTCCTAAAAAAAAGACTTTAAAAAAGAGTACTGATTTTACTAAAATATATTGTTATTTATTAGTCTCATTGTTTCTTGTCAATTCTTTACCATTTAATTTAATATATTAATTTTGAAATGGTTAAAACTTGCACAGTGTGTGGGAGGAAGGATTTGGTAATCATTATTCATCACCAAACTGGTGGTAAATTATAAAATCGAATTGTCTAATTACTCATTTTGATGGTTGCTTAACTGTTGACTGTATTTTGTTTGATAATATATGCAATTAAGAAGAATTTTCTCATTTTAGGCAAACGTACTTACATAATTTTGAACAAATTTTCTTTATTTTAAAATCTTGTGCGGAGTTTTGCAAGTCTCCTGAGGACAGGTGTCAACCGAACTGATAAAAAAATGGTTGAAGATTGGTTGTTATACGGTTAAAAAGAAAGTTGTTGGAGAGGGGGAGGAATGAGAAATGTTTACCAGTTAGTACTGCTATAATTCTGTGATGAAAACATTGGATGATAATATTACATATAAAAAACTAATAAAAAAATGGTTTCGCTGAAAGTTGTGTTTAAAGTGATCAGGAGGGTATTTGGAACTATCTATCATCTGTATGTAATATGTTATTTTAAAATGCGGTTTGTCGTCGAAAAATAATGCGTCACCTTGTGTATTGTACCTCTCATTATTATTACATTGGTTATTGACTTAATATTTAAAATATTTAACACCGATAAATATATATTCATAAATATAGTATGTTATGTTAGACATGACAAAGTAATTAGGAAAAGAACTTTTATGGAAATATAATTGAATTTCATATAATACTATTAGAATCTTGTGGTAAATTACTACAACAGGTCTACTCTATTATTATTATTATGAGGATATCAAAACATTATTTGTATGATGGAATCTATTAATAACGATACTAAAAAAAATTGCATAAAAGGAGTAAATATCAATTTGTATTTTCCTTTTCACCGAAAAAATGGCATATGTCTTATTCGGATGAAATCGACTTGCATCTGTCCCTGTCCACAATCACTTTTGGAATTGTACTCAAAAGTCTAACAAAAAAATACAAGAAAGGAACTTTCCTTGAAAGCCAGGTCAGATAAGAGATGGAGTCTCTTGTCTTGTAAGAGTTTCCATTGCGTTTCCCGAGAGAGCAACCAGACAAATCGGAAGATACATAGATAGCAGTACTTACAACTACACAGAAATGTTGGAAGACTCGGATAAAAAAATATGCTGAATGCATTTTTTTATCTGGCTAAAGGTAAAAAAAAAGTTGGTTGTGTTCCGATTTAAAAAAAAGTAATATGAAATCGAATTTTTAGAATGCAATATACACTTACAAGCTATACATCTATTTTTCCCTTGACATTGCGGAAAAGGACGCTTCCTTTGGGAAAAGCCTGAAAATGTACAAATACGAAAAAAAGATTGGGCAATATCGTCATCATCATCATCTTTCTTTATGCATTGGCTGGGGATATTACAAACATGAAAGTGCGCTTTCTCTCTATCTATCTCACAAGTGCAAACAAATCCTTTTGTGTATCTTTTCAAGCGCTTTTTCTTCATAAAAGATGAACCTGGACTAGTATAAAGACAACTTTTTTCCCTGAGTGCAAACAAGTGTATCCTAAAAATAACAAAAATACTCACAAAAAGAAAGAACGAAGAAAGAACTTAGCGAAATCCCTCATATTCCGCCTACTCTTCCACCTTCCAGTAAAGTATATTAACAGACCATGTAATAAGATAAGGTTAATCATATCCGGTTATGTAATATTTACTCTGTTGAATGACTTTAAGAATCATATTTTCTTTTCTCTAAAGCGATTATGCATGTATCTTGTTCCTATATGAAATGTCGCAATGATTATATGTCCATTTTTAAGAAAAGGAGATCCTTGATGCAGGGACTCATAGATCACATCAATAAATGTGAACTTCCACATATATTTTTTCTGTCTCATCGCTTTGCGTCATGATTACATATGCCAGTGTCCTTCTTCAACAAACCAAGATTTTTTTCTTCTTCATCTCTGTCTTCATCGGCCTTTCAATATTATCATCATCATTTGATCTATCCTAGCTTCTTCCCTCATATAAAATTCATTTTTTTAGCCTTTTAAAACACACAACATTACATTACACTTACAATTCCGTCCCCTTATGCAATTTTTCACTGTACTCTTTACAATTTCTTTTTTTTTCTCGTGTCCCATGAACTCTGATATTATAACTCTTGACTTGACTTGAAGGCACTAACTATTACCACACATGTATCAACTTGGACAGTCTTGAGTACTTGCAGAAAAAAAGAAGTATCGTTTTGTACATGGTCATATTATTAGTTACGCCATTTATACACAGCCACTGGTCCTTCTTTTGGCTTGGCTGACTTCAGTTCAGCTTCTCTCCTTGTTCATGGCCTTGCCTTTCATTTTGTTCCTCCTTTTTTTGCTCTTTTTACTGCTGCTCAAAAGAAAGAGTAAAAAGAACGACATTCAGAAAGAAAGAAAAGGAAAGAAAATCCAGTGAAACCTCCGTCTTTCACTTCTTCTTCTTCGTATCGTTTCATTGCATCATACGCCCATTATATATATCTCTCTCTCTCTAACTTTAACTCATGAGTTGTGGAAATTCTAGTGGGAAGAGATGCCATTAAGGATAGCAAATTTTATATATAGCTTGTCATGTTTTTATGTTGGGAAAATGTATCCTAAGCATACTCCCTCCCTATAGGTAGCGCATTATGCAATATGTAATGTAGCACTTTTACTTAAGACATTTTTACACAAGGCGAAGTGAAAACAGTACAACACATACTACTACTACTCCTACTACTGGCTATTATACTGGTGGCGGCGGCGATGGTGGATAGTGGATATCCTTCCACTTAACTGCATCCATCTTACTACAATATTATCATAGTTACATACTACTGTCATCATCATCATCATTACACTGTGTTCGCTGTCCTTTTTTTTGTCTTCGCTCTTCCCCTTGACCTTCCGTTTTTGGCAAGAGTCTCCGTTTCCAAAGTAATTTTTTATGCTTCAAGCAAAATTACTACATGTCCAACGTCTTTACAATGTTATTTTTTTGTATCTTTATGGTGGCATGGTCATGGAACTGCCTGTTTTTAGTATTATTATAATAATAATTTTATATAGAATTTCTTCCTTCCTCAAGAAAATAAAATAAATGTACGCTTGGAAAGCTGAGAGGAAGAGCTATCAACAAAGTGGATTTTATTTAAAATGTGAACTGTGAAGACAGCCAGTAAAATATAGAAACTGCCTTTTTGCCAAACTTGAATATATGTATGGCAGATAAAATAAAAGTAGTGACCATTTAAATTTTAGTTTGGTGTATACACACGTTATGTAAACAAGAAAATAATACTCAAAAGTTCTTTTACTACTTATCTGTATACATTGCAATGCAAGCTATCTGATCAAAATTCGCTTTCACTACTTTCACTTCAATTTTTAGTTTTTCTTCTAGGTCTTCTTTTTCTTGTTGAGCTCTCTGGAGAATATTGAAAAAAAAAAACGAAAAGTGGTTCTCATGTTTAAAAAAAAGTTGCATCATATGCACAAGTTTATGTAAAAATTAACTAAACAAAAAAGAATATATTAAAGTAGCGTTGTCAAAAAAATGTTTCAAGGAAATAAAGTTTCAAAATCCCATCCCTTCTTTTTTTAAATACGGTATACATTGCAAACGAATATTGATAAGCTTTTGGTAATACATATTATGTACATAGACAAGTAGACTTTCATAGTATTAGATATTATGACGCAGTAGCTTTCGTTACTCAATCCACTATTCAAAAGAAACTAACAACTTTTCCTTCAATAAACCTCCAACAAGGATATGAAAATGGTAACTGACAGAGTAGCGTGTGCAGTTTGTGTAAACTTGGAAAAGTAACAGTTTTTATGAAAGTTTTGTACTTGAAATGCTTTTTCTTTTATTCAGCTTTATTTTTTTGCACGTGCAGCTGTGGCTCGCTTATATTCAGTCACTTTTTTTCTAAAGAGTGTCGATGATGATGACTATAACTATATGTGCATAGTCAATAGTCTACAGTATATTGTCATGCATAAAAGTTTGAATGGTATTTTTATCTATTAGAGAGATTACACGGCCATCCGTTTTGTGAATCGGAGGACCATTTCCGATTTCAAATTTACTACTTTAGTCTTGTAGAGCATGTAGAGTAGTCCACGTATACAACATTTCTTCTGGGAGAATCGTAATATCCGAGTAAAATTTGACAGCCATGTTTTCAAAAAATAAAATCAGTTTTTTGACGAAAACTCCTTAACTATTCGGTATTGAACTGTACAGCTTAGACCAATAGTTGCATCGTAAGACTAAAGTAGTAAATTTGAAATCGGAAATGGTCCTCCGATTCACAATACGGATGTTCGTGTAATCTCTCATTATCCTGTGACACTATTATTATTATGAGATGCGAGAGATTACTCATGCATAAAAGGCGTCCTCTTTTGTTTCCTAAATTGATATACCTAGATGCTAGCAGTTAGCACTGCCAAATGTTTACTCATTCATGGTGTGTGCATTTTATTCCAAACGCAAATTAAAAGCTTGGAATGCAATACTTGCTGCTTTTGTGAGTTCACTTCTGAATTCCTCAAGTTTTTCTTAGCATTTTCTATATACACTGTTGCTTTTTTGGAAAGGATGAAGATGATCAGATCACACAAAAGCACTAGTGCCGCAACAACTGAAACGTGCTAGTGTTCATATAAAAAGATGTACAGAAGCTACTACTTTCACCATGAATTTTTATATAGGTCGACGTGACTTATAGAAGACTTTATCCCAACTCATCACATCACTTTCTCTACAAATACTACTTATACGAGTCTATTTACATTAAGAGTAAAAGCCTAATGTGTACATAATATTATTATTATTCTAACGCGAAGAATAAGACGAAGATTCAAGACAACACACACTAGATTCATCCAGTTCATGATCATGTCCGTACTGGTCGTAATAAGAAATCGTAAGGGAGTTGCGGGATTACATTTTGTATACAGTTTTAATTAAGATCTAGAGCGAAAACCTTACTCCCACCATCACCACCACTACCACCAGTAAAAATAATATTGTTCAAGACTGAAAGGAAAGCAAGGCTGAAAGAGGGAGAGAGATATGTCTTGTTGGATCTTCAAAACAATGCAATGAGTGGCTTGGAAAAATCCCATGGGAAAATATATACATAACGTTTTCTCTTTAGTCAAATTCGTTGCAAACTCTAGTCACGATTTTTAATATTATCTTCCAAGGAAATATACAAAAATATACATACTATGTTGTAAGAAAGGTAAGGATGTGATTGGGAAAGTACATAAGTTTGTAACTTGTATTCCAAGAAATTTAATGATTTTTTCAAAGATAAAATATAACTTGGAAAATCTGTCTCCAGTGTCAGGTATCTTTGTTGTATTTTGTATACTATTTAATCAAGAAAAAGTTTTTTCTGTTTTTTTGTTGCAGGGCCAATGAAATCGACAACTACATGTTTCTCCATTTCCTTCCTGAGATAGTATTTATCAGAAGTATTCGTGTGAATGGGATTCAGCCAAGTGTATAGAGAAAAGAAATAAGTTCCACAGGAATCTGTGATGTAAAGACATGCATAAAAAATACAATAGTTTTTTTTCTTGTTCTCCAAGATATTATTGAACACAAGTACAGGTTCAGACTCATTTTGTGTCAAGTTTGCAAGGTGATTGACAATACAAAAGAGAGTAAAAGTTATTGAATTTTCCTAACATTTTGTTTGACACGCCCGCTTTCTCTTTCAGTTGACGTTTCGCTTTTTGATAAAATATCTTTTAAGGAGTGAGAACGCGTGGAAAGATTATTTATGTTAGACATTCAACTAGACAAGAGTATGAGTCAAATAGTTAGTTAATATGAAAAAAGGAAAGAGGGACGGTGGGGGGAGAACGGCGACGATGATGATACGATATTTATTTATACATGCTTGAATTCTCAATACTTCATCCATATTGATAATATTAGGGTTGTTTGCACAAGTCAAACAAAATATATGTGTATTATTTTCATCTAACTTGGATGAAAAAAAAACTTGAGAAATTGTTCGTGTACTCTGTATGTTATATAATGTGTGTATTGCACACACTTCACTTGCTTAAGTGCAAACAAACTGTATGCACGTATAACTTCAATTTTCTGCTGTTGGTTTTTGTTACCTTTTAATATATATTCGCCTGGGCTGGTAACACTGTTATTTTACACTTTCCACTGTGTACAGTGAAGTTACAGTCATGTACTTATCCTCTCTTCTCATAACTCTCAACTCATATCATCATCAAAATGCCTTTCACTAAAAGAGAGAAGAGAGAGGCCCTTGAGGAGGAAGCTTTTAATCCAACCTATGTATGTATAATATGCATACATGTAATGTATATATCACACATATGATCATTATGTCTAAAAATAGTGTAGTTCGATTTTTTTATACTTTTCTATAAAATCTTCCTTTTTTTGCAGATTTAATTTTCAGCTGCGAAAATTTCAACACTCTAAAAAAAACTCCAAAACCTATGAACTTTATCCGCTTCTGCTGCTGTATGTCTGTTGCTGTTTACTTTAATAAAAAATAGTTGAAGTAGTACTCAGGCTCATCTTTTGGAGAAAATACATCCACTTTTGTGTACTATTTTCTTGTTTGTTCATAAGCACACATATGTATGTATGCACATAACGAATACATACATATGGGTGCATATAAGGAGATCGGATCGCATCTCATGATAGGATTATTATTTTTCCACGAAATTGTTCTGCTTTAGAAGTATAATCCATTGCTCAAGACGTAAAGAAGGCTGCATTTTAATGCGATTGCTTTCACTCCATTCGTATGATCGTGATGATGATCATGATGAACATGAAGGTTTGTGGTGAGTGAAGATTTGTGTGTGTGTGAGTGAGAGAGCAAAGCAGCAGCGAAAGAATAGAAAGTAAATACAGGGATGGGGCAATGAAAGGCTTGTCTGCATTATCATCATACCCGGGTATTTTGGCAAAAAGCCATAATCATGTAATCCTTATAAATTCGTATGCATATTTGTTCCCTGTATGATAGCTTCATAGTGAATATGATAAAAAATATATATCTTGGGAGATAGAATTTTACCAAAGTTTCTAGCAAAACAACTATTAGTACTACAATTTATCCTAAAAACTCTTTTACCCATTTTCACTCTCCTCAGCAAGCAAATTTGAATTTTTACAATTCTTGCAGTTTAATGAAAAGCTCTGCTTGAGCTCTGATTATCATCATGATAATAAGAAAACGCATGCAATTTCCATTTGAACAAAGATTTTTTGACGATAGGAAGGATGAGGATGGCAATGTGATGAGTGTACTCTTTATACAATACCAACTGTTTGAAGAGCGGATGCAAAACTTATTGTATTTCCGCTTGCATGGGAGGAGTATAAAAAAAAGTATGTTTTGAGAGTTGGTTTTTCTCTAATTGAGATTTAATATTCATGATAATTTGCGTAATAACGTTTTATCTCTATGAGGATCTGTAAGATAAATGGCAAAATGGAATGTTATCAGAAAGAAATGATTTTATTATGTGCAGTTTTATTAATTGTTTTCAATGGCAGTAGAACGATGAAAATAACATATAATAGCAAAACCATTAAAAGCAAGCCATGTGTAAAGTCGGTGGCGTAGAATAAAAAATGAATAAAACAGTATATTTCACGCATCCTTAGTGTTTCGATGGACTTTACTGAAACAAAAGTGAAAGTTAAAGTAGGGAGCAGTGTGCAAACTAGGTATATACACACTTTACACACATGATTTACGTGACCGGGAAAGTAGCAAATTATTCTAAATTTGGTAAGAAAAATAATATATTGCATGCCATGTCTTGTCTCCAAAAAAATAAAGAATGATTCGCTGTCGTCGTCGTAGTGTATTAGCCGTAAAAAGTTAGCCATATTAGTCAAGTCAGAAAGGAGAACCGGGGTTAAATCCCATTTCCATAAGCTATCCTATAGTCCTCCTGTTTTCTTTCTCTTTTTTTTGCTACCGCATTATCATCACCACCACGACTGCTGCTTTTATTCTACTTTTTACCCCTTTCGTTTCATTACGTGCATCAGACCATAAATTGAGGTGAACTACAACAACTGCTCAGTCAGGCTGAGTTGCATGCTCTCACTCAGCAAGGATAAAACGTTGCTACACATTGCCTCACATGATGATCTACATGTATTAATATGAAGGGAGTCACTTTTACCACCGTAACATTGATAATAATAATATGTATGTACCACGACATACCATTAGAGTGGCAGTGTAATATGGTTGAGTAGAATTTGTGGCAAGTCACCAAGAGGCTGAAGGCAAGAGAGAAAGCTAAAAAATATAAATGCATTTTACCTGAGACTCAACTAACTGGGTTAGCCGCTTGTCAGGTGGGGTGGGTGGGTAAGTCGGTTGGTTGGTTGGTTGTGTTAATGGGAAATCTATTTGCTGTCACCTTTTCACAGGCCAGAAAAGGCATCATGGATGGAAACCGCATGAGTGAAATGAGATTTTACTCTGAGGTCCGTTCAACCATATAAACATACATATGTGTACATACTTTGTAGTACTGCTACGTAATAAAGGGAGACCTTCATCAATTTCAGTTCAACACTGCTACCACCAAATAACCACCTCCACGGCCATCTTCATCATCGTCATGAGATATATATGAGATTCCGTAACATTTTTTCAGTGCCCTTTAAAAAATTGGACCATTGCTTATGTGGAACAACTAACCGGAAACTCGTCTATAAATAAAGGGACATCCCCACATACCATACATATGCATTAGTACGCATACCTGTTTTATGGTTTTACTCACCGGATATAACGGTAGTAAAATGAACTTACTAAATTGGAAACATGATAAGAATACTTTATAAATCATCATCAAAAAGGTAGTGCACAGGTAGCACAGTAAGTCACTAAAAACACACAGAGGTGTGAAGTAATTAACTTTTACTAGTCGGTGTAAAAATATAAAAAATAATCCCTTTCAAATAAATTGTATTTTCATGTACTCGTGATACATACATATGCTTCACGTTATTCAGGAATAATTTCAATGGTACACATTAACATGTTACATGCATCTATGACAAATAACATGTTACCAAAGTAAAATCACATCCTTTTCTAGTTCCTTCCCGAACTGGTTTCAGTTTTAAATATGAAAAAGTTGTAACTTTTCAGAGAGTTTTGCTGTTGTAAATTAATTGTCACGTTACGAAATAAAATGGAATGACGGAAAATGAAATAAACAGGGAAAGTAGTACAAGACAAGGTATTTATCTTCCAAAAGTAAGCACACAGTGATGAAAATTAATAGTGAAACTTAATTGAGTACAGATGTTTCATAAAGTATACCGTATATATTTCCCCTCAGTCTAAATTTTTTGGCAGTTGTTCAAAAGATAATCTTACATTTCACCATCGCCGTAACCTGTGATGATTTTGCTTTTACTTTTGATCATGATGAAAACAATGATGATTATAATGATGATACAGTGGTAATACTAAACCTTGATCCTGGGGTGCGACTTTGGGATGACAAAATATACATATAAGTTGGCATAGTGTAGTGGAACATAATATTTTACGTAGAGAAGGATTCTCCATTGTCTGTTGAGTGTGATGATAGTGTTATGTCCGTCCACAAATTCCATTTTTCAAAACGCAGAAGAAGTTCTTAGTGAACTTGTCATATAAAGTGAAAATTTAGCCAACGAGAGAGAAAAAAGCAACTTTTCTTGCATAATATACTGGTTTAAAGCGGGTGGAAACATGGCGACTTAAGTACAAATGAAAAGCGGAAGAGAAAAAAAGCTGAGGAAAAGCATAATAAAAAGCAGCCAACTGAATAATAAAAGTTAACGGTTTTTCTCTGCTTGAACACAGGCCACAGTATACAAGACGAGTGTGCATGTGTGTGTGTGACGACAGAAGAAAAAATAATAAAATGGCTTTAATTGGATCATGAATTAGTATACGAGCAACAACAGCAAAAGGACTATGTGTGTCTGTCTCTTTTTTGCCTTGTGCAACTTGACTTTAACTTGAGAATGTAAGAAAATGAATCTGCAGAGCTGAACAAGTACGTGTAGCGTATATGTACGTACATATAAGAGACACATACCACACTATACTACCACTCACGAAAAACTTTTTACTCAACTTTGCTCAACAAATTTACTGTCGTCTCGTAGTAGTCGTTTTTAAAAGAAGAAAAAAAATGTGTTGTTGTGCCCCATTACATATCCTTACAGTTTTTTAGGCAAAAAAGAAAGAAAGTTGTTGGTAGTGGTGGAGGGGGTGGTGATTTTGTGAATGTGTTTGACATTCATATGAATACAATGCTTATAATAATAACGGTAATAGTGGTCGTGGTGGTATGCAGCCAGTGAACTGTGAGCATGTATTTATGGTTGTTGTGTTGTAGTAATATTAGCTTTTTAAGGTTTTTTGTGTGTTTGCATTCATGAGCGATGTTATCTTTTTTTTAGCTAAACCAAAGCGGGATCCGGTAGATGAAAGAGTAACATAAATGGTTTGACTTTTTCGCTTTGTGTGTGTAATAAACTGTGTATGAATGTAGTTGGGTAGTAAATGTTTAAATGATGTAATAAATGAAGAAACGATGAATACATGCATATCTAAACCTATTAATTTAAGTAACTCACAGTCCTTTTAAAAGCTGCAAGGTTTTATGACAGAAAAGTAATTATGACTGATATTCCAATAGATAGTATTGTAAATGGGGAGAGTAAAATTCGTAGTCAGGTCAAATATAATAAAGAACCAATGTATCTCTCTCTCTATTTTCCTCATTTAGTTCCGGAAATGACTTTTGTAAAACTGGAACACCGTCTGTTTGGTGAATACAGGCATAAATGCATACCAAATTTTATGGCACTTGTTGAAAACTCAAGTTTATTATTCAACACAATTTTCGTTATCCTCTGACATTTACACGATTTACTTGTTAAAAAGTTAAAATAATGTTTTTGAGTTAGCAGCATAAATATAATATTAGTAATCAGAGCACTTTGTTATGCCTCGAGTATTTTTGTTTTCCATCCATCACTTGTCAAATTCCCATTATCAAAAAATGTAGTGGGATACCACGAATCTAAAGTTTTTGTTTTGTTGTGCAACTCATTGTACATATTTTTTTATTTAAAAGATAGTACATAACACATAATACAACAATTCGTAGAAAGAAATACAAGCATTGGCCTCATCAATGTCATGCCAAAACATGGAAAACGTTACGTATTATCTTTTACTTTTTCCACACAAAAAACTTTCCCTTTTCTGATCATCTGAATTTTCCGTTTTCTCATTAGACGGGGTAGCGATGCATGCATATATTCAAATTATAATGTATTATATTATAATTCAGAATTTTTCGGTGGCTGTTTTTATTCCACATGGAACCCACCGACCCTGATCCGGTCTTGGTTTTGCCTGACGTGGCACGTTTGACGGTCGAAAGCTGTGCAGCTTTCTCTCAGCCTTTTCTATCCTCGCTTCTCTCACTCTCATTTGCTTATATAGTAATTCCTTTTCGCAGCTCGTCAAAAGTCATCCCAGAAAGAAAATTAGATTTTTAAGCATACAAAGCTATATAGCTTAGGAATGCTACCTCGCTTGGTTGTGTGGATGAACCCAGGAAACTATTTTCATCATCTTTGTGGAAGTAAAAGGGAACTTGTAACTTTCACCAAAATATGGTACATAATATATTGTTTGAGTTGGAAGTAAAATAAGTTGTACTAGAGAAAAGGGAATATGAAATACAGGAAAGAAGAAAAATAGAAAGTGGGAGAGACAAACTAACAAAATGTCTTTTCAACAAAATGGGCACGTTCTTTCACTTGAATGTTTATAAAGTAGTATATGTATTGCATAATAACCTCTCTTTCCTCTTTCATTTATTTCCTAAATGATGAGAGTAATTATTTTAACGAATTTAATAGCAGACTGTACTCATGAGAGAAATGAAATAACCATCGAATTTGTTAATTGACAGATTTTCAATTAATGTTGAACTTAAAGAGCACTTTATACAAAGTAGCTTTTATAAACTTCATAAAATAAGTACTTCATCTATTTTTCGGGGTAAATTGGCGTTTAGATCATTGAATTTTAATTCATTTAAGCATTCAAGTGAAGTATGTATACTACTTTGTATAATATAAAACCTCAACATTATATTATAACGCACTTGAACCTTTCAAGTCATCAATTTTCATTAATAAAGCAAACGGTTGAAAATATATCATTCAACCATTTCCGCATTCATTCATTCATAAACTTGGTTCTTCTAAAATTGAATGAACTGATTTTGGAGAAAATATCAATTCTGCAAAATTTCAGACACTCCTACAAAATATTTTCTAGATGACTTCCTAATTTTCTGATGATGTCACGGCAGGGAAAAGTTGAACCTGAGGGTAAACAACTTTTTTGGGGTATTTTGTGGTGAAAGTGTTGAAGCCATAATATGTGACTTTTTAGACATACAAGCACAATGACTCATATGGCATATAGTATGGTCCAATTCACACATTCTAGATGACAGGCAACAACAGAAAGAAGCGTTGACTGCTGGGCTTGAAGACTTGGCGTTAGTCTGGATGTTCCCTCTTGACGGTTATTACTGACTGCTTAAATGCTATTAGGACGTGATGTGATGTTGTTGATTGTGGTGGCGTGTTCACCAAATATCCTTCATTCATGTTGATACTCAACAACTCAGCCTTATGTATTGCTACTGGTTGAGGTAAATTAGCCTTTTTTTCTTGAAGAAATGGTCGACTACGTAACGTAAGAGCAGCAATAAGAATGGTAGCAAAGAAAAAATAATTTCTCGCGAGGATGGACACGAGAAACAGAAATAAAAAATAAAAACAAGGCAAGCGAAAAAAAAAGGAAAAGTGAAAGAAGAAAACCATGAAAAAAGCTTCCTCTTTGCTTTTCTTTCTCTGTGTTTATTCAATCTGCTTGAGTGAGTCAGCGGAAACACAATTTCTTTTTAAGCTGCCATTCCATTTTTACATTAACATCATCAGCTCCCCAGCTCAGACAGAAGAGAAATAAGACGGGCGTTTATAGTTGCTCTTGTTCTCATCATCGTCATCACTATCATCGTTTTTTTTCATTTTGCCATTATTATCCCGTCTCACACCCAGACATTATCGTATTATCCTGATTTCATGTAGAACCATTGACCGGTTTCATAGATAAGCTTTATTTCAACTGTTATTACTATGATTATTATTATTATCCATAAAGAGGAAAATGAAAAAAAATGACAAGGAAGTAATAACCAACAACGAATATACAAGTACATGTGGCGAGAATGGGTTCAATAAAATTCATTTAGTTTTAAGCTGGCTAAGCTTGAATTAACCACTGAAAAACTTTATTGTTTTTGTCACATGTCGCGTATTAAACGTATAAAGGACACTTACCAAAAAATGCATAAAATTTTCTTGGAACAAATGGGAGATGGAAAGAAATAAACTTTCTGTTGCCTTGGATAATATATAATATACGCATGTTGGCAGCATTAGCATCTTTTAGGAAATAGTAAAGGTCATCCTCATCGTTATCATCATCATCCGCAAAGGTCCATATATATTTATATTGGTTGTCCTTTTTCTCATTGCCAAGTCACAAAAATAACTAGTCAAGACTCAGCGGTTCACCACTTTCTTGACTTGGTTTCCATCGTCCTTTTTTCTCTTGTGTTATTGTTGTTGTTGGAATGGCTGTCAACGTCAGCCAATATCACACATCTCAACACACAAGACACACAACTTGTTTTCAATAGATAGATACATGGTACTCTTGTATCGTGGCATTCGCATGTTATCATTCGCAATCGTTTTTAGACACTCTAGCTTATTTGTTTGTTGCGGGTTTCAACAGCTTTTCCCGACTATCATCACTATTATCATTATCACTCGATAAGAAAATGCTACACATCTTCAGATGCGTGTATGTATCCAGTAAACACTCATTTTCTCTAAAAAGGAACGCAATCAATGTATGTATGTATATCAGCTATAAATAACATCTCTTGCAAGAATTTTCAACAATCACCATCATCGTCATGATTTCACTTACAGCTATGTGTCCATGTACACGTTGTTGTAAGGACGATGGTGATGATGATGACTTTGGCTCGGCTAAAGTTTTCAAGACATTTCATCACAAATGATGATGATGATCGAGACGTGACCATATTTTTCGATAGACAAGATAGAAACGAGATGGCAAAAGAGAAAGCGGCTTGGTTAAAAGTGTTGTGTCTGTGTGAGAGCGAAAAGAGAGGAAGAGAGACATTTTAGCTGTGTGCACGTTTTCAGGATATTCCATTATTGGACACAGGAGAAATACTCTCTCTCTCTCTAGCAAGCATGCATGCATGAGAGAACAACGCCAATCCAATAAACTAATGCATTTGTTATAGTTTTTGCGCCGTGCTTGCTGGAAAAAGGAGTAAACGGGGTAATATGGCAATAATAGCTGGAGAGAGCGAGAGAGAGAGAGGTCGAACGAGTGTAATAAGGATATATGTATATATATTATACTGACATTGTAAATGGTGACTATGAGATAATAGCTGGTGCTGTTGTAGTAGCACTAATAATAATAATATGGCATTCCCTTCATTATCATCATCATCTTTCACAGTAAAGTGTACTGCTGCGTTCATATAACATCCCATTCTTCTCTTTTCCCAACACTGCTGTTCAGCTCAATTTTATTGTACAAGGTTTTGCCTCTGGTGGACTTTTCTCGTCTCATTGTACACATTTATAAATAGGGTATATGTATGTACATAATAAGATATTGTTCAAACATACGTATTGTGAATGCATTATTATTTTTCTGTTATCTATCCAACAACATCAGTATCGTCGTCATCATCATCATCGTCCGGGTGAAATCTAGCAAAGTTACACAGAACATGGCGTCATGAATGTTATGGACCTTGTTGTCTCACAGTTTGCTCTTCTCTTTCTCTCCATCTCTCATTTTGAAAAATACAGTTTGACTGACTGGCTGCTGGTATTATTATGAAACAAGAGGGAAAGGTGCATAAATATAATCAAGCCCATCATCCTCATCATCCGCATAACAAATTTTCATATAATGTTCGATTACTTGTTCTTTCTTCATACTTGAGACAAGGTTACAGGGTTTATTAATGATACATATATGTATATAATATATTATGGTGATGATGATATCTGCCAAGACCTGACATATCAATAAAAGTAATAATGATGGCTTGGGCAGGGCTCTCTTCTCTCGAGTATAAAAAACGACGATACAAAAAGCATTAGTATTCGTGGCGAAGAGATCCGCACTAATTTGGCATTTATGATTCAATGAATGAGAGCATGAAAAGGATGTTGTTATAACTAAAGTGCAGTAGTAGCAAGTAGAGTAGCATGTTTGATGATGGCCTCTAGCTCTCTAGAATAAAAAAACATGTACTCATTTTTAAAGGTTTTATACCACCCATTCCACTACTCCTCCTTTCCTGCTTGCTGAAGAGAAAAAAAATGCATTATTACAAGGATAATAGTGAAATCGCTGCCTAAAAAGTACTACACTAAAAAGATGCTCGTGTATGCTTTTATTTTTGTGTTAATGCTATGTGTATTGCTTAGAAGAGTTGGTTTTTTGAGTGTACAAAAGATTTACACATGTGCATTATAGTTAAGGGTTTCCATGACTTTTTTATAATGATTATGATTTTGAGACGATGCTAAATAACAAGAAGCTTTTATGCATGTAGATATATACATATATGTAATGCATGCATTTGAGAGACTGCTACATATTTGGAATACACACTTTTAATTCTTTTTTTGAGTGGTTTGTTGGATGGAGTTAGTAAAGTGTGTGGTGATGGTGGTAGTAGTTGACTACCTGCTGAGATTTTATTCGTTACCTTGGTAAGAGGAAGTAGAAGAATAATAGCATTTGCAACAGTAATAGCCAAGGAATCAGCAACTTGTGTGCCTAGACGTTTTGTTTCCTTGTTAAAAGCAGAGAAAAATATAAAAAATCAGGACGGTGGTGGTGGTATGGTGTTTAATAAGTATAAAAAGTTGTGTGTTATACCCTTTCCCCGTAAACAACTTCATATTCCACTTCAGATTTTGCAGAAGTAGTAGTAAAAAGTGAAGTGAATGAATGATGATCATGATGATGATGTTGGAAAGATGCGATGAGAGAATAATAATAATAATAATAATAAGAGTGATGAAAAAGTAGAGGATGACGATGATGGTTTTTAAACTACCACTTCACCTGGATTTGTATGGGATGTACATATGTGTGGATGTTAAGGTTAAGACTTAGGCAAGCAATCGTGTTTTTTGATGATGACTTGCGTTTTTTTTTGAAAAAAATGGAGCTATTTTTTGTAAAGTATGTGTGTAGTAGGATTATAGTACACACAATGTTATGGATACAATCCCTCTTTTAGCTTAATTGTCTTCGTTTATTACATACACTGCATTTACAACTTGCACGAGAAATAGGATACCACCTTGCAAACAAGACAAGCCACCTGTATTACAAATTGCTATCGCTGTACTAAAAAATATGAAACAAGGAAAAAAACTGATTCATGCTAGACCAAACAACCTTATTGCATAAAATATGATACGTTTATCCAGAAAAAAAAACGATCCAAACACGTTATTAGTGTGAAAGGTGTACACTATTCATTCAGATGTGGTATAATGATACTTGCTTATTTTATGGATGGAAGGGGATCTTTCCTCCATTTCATTTTTGACAGCATAATATTTTTTTCTGTTAAGATAACCTATAATACGAACGTTGAACAGAAGCAAATTGGAAGAGTTTTATTGAACAAATATCTTTCGTGTCTCTTGTACCTACTCTCTCGGCAGTGTGCTAACGAGGATCATGCTAGTCGTGCTCATATGTGATTAGGTTTATATGCTAGTGGTTCTTGGTGAGACTCTGTACAAGACAGACTTGGAAGACTAATCGACGATGGATGGATGAGTTGTTCTTGTGTTCCGTTTCTTTAGAGGAAGATGGTTGGTGGATGGGATGGAAATAGCCTGACTGATTCTTTCTAGAGTGAGGAGGATACAAAGTCAGGATTTTTGCACTCTCTCTAGAAAAAAATCTCTCTATACTCCATGCATACTTCTCATGTTCACAAAAGATCTATTCTTCTAGCAGAACTCAATAAGAGCCAAAAGCAAGAGCTATAACCAAAAAAAGGAAAACTTTTGCAGACAATAAGAAAAAGGAGAAAGTTTTGTAGTAAAAAGACCTGACATAAAATACATAGTAATATAAGCATACATACATAGTTGATTTGTGAATCAATGTATGTATATGTATCTATCTATCTTTCCCCCAGAAAAAAAAGAAGATCTTGAAAAAGAACGAATAGGCTTTTCTTCTTGAAGAAAATTGTATTGAGATCTTGAAAATCTTCCTCTCTTGTTTAATAATACCATATAGACACACAGGCTATCCTATTCTTGGCAATTTCTTCTGTTCGTCCGTCTGTTTCTTGCTGCTTTTCTTTTTATTCTCCACAAGTTTCTTCACACAAAAGAATTGTCTTTTATCTTTGCCTCTTGTCTTCCTGAAGTACGTGTGTGTACGTATATTTTTTTGAGGAAAAGTTTTATTTTGCTATCTTTTTTGCATATAAAAATGAAAATGGAGTGCAGGTTACGTTCATTGTGCGTCTCTCTATGTGTTGTTGTTAAACATGCTATTATGATCATGTTTTAGTTGCTGCTGCTGCTGATGACACAAAAACGATCAAATAATGAATGCTACGTTTCCAGGCTAAATTATTTTATACAATGCATGATTTAAAATTGAGCTTTGTTTCGACATATTTATGCTTTTCCAAAATAGCTGAAAGCTACAAGCTCTTCCAGTTATCTGTTTGAGATGATGATGAAAACTACGACGTCACCAAGAGAGATAAACTCATAACATGCACACCATCATCATCATCATCATTACAGCTATATGTATTTTCTATCAATTCTGAAGAGAATTGTGAAGATACCGGGAGCAAGCACAATGATTGTCCGCCGCTTTTTTGCTGCTGCTTTCACTTTTCAACTCTTTCTCTACAAGTTCTGTGTTGAGTGTTTGCAAACCTAGTTTAAACCTTAAACAATATCAATTGATAATGTTACCATTTTCCATTTCGTATGGCTTTCCCATCTCTCTTTATCTTTCTCTCGGTTTGGCCTAGTGACTTGAGTAAAGTTTTAGAGTTTTGTCCCTCTCTTTTGTAGCTTGAGCTTGAAAAGTACAACAACTCTGGTAACAATGTAAAACATTCATCCCATCATTTTGTGTGGCTTCTAGATATACACATTCAACTTGGCTCTTTTATTTTTTTCGCCTTTCCTCAACTTCCATACTACAAGTCTACCTACACACAATACCACCAACTTCAGAAAACATTCATGAAGCGGAAGTGAGATAAATAGAGAGTAGTGGGATAAACTGAGATGAAACAACTACTTTACTACTCAGCTCACACATAATCTTCCATAAATACAAATACAACTCTTCCACCACACCACCACCATACAACCAAGTATTCTCTGATGTGCAGCAAGCTATTCTCTTGTCTACAACAAAACATGATTCGGGTCTCCCCGTCTTCTCTTTAAATGTCCATATATAATGTAGAGAGAGACGCGAGTTACTTATTACTTCCACAGAATCTTGGATGAAACGCTCAGTGAGTGTGGAAGCTAACAAGTAACTGAGAATATAGCATTCAATTCATGAATTTGAATTTGCATCATTTCACCTACAACCTCTTCGGCTGCTCCAATATATGCACATATGATAATGTGCGTAATGTAAGCAACTGATACACTCTCAGCCACACGACACACCGTATGGCAACGTACATTCATATTATTTGCAGCGTTGTTTTGTTGTTTGTGTACCAAGAAGAAGATGGCAAAGTGAAGCAAGACCCAATTCTCGTTGGAAACGGATTATTTGGTAGAAAAAAAAACAATGAAAACAGAATAGTACAAGTACAGTATTGGCTTTTTGTTTGTGTGTCTATGACTTTAGAAGTTCTTCAAAAGAAAGAATAAAACGGTGTAACGGTCTTGTTTGCTATGCCATACCATCGTTTTTTTCTTTAACAAAAAGAATAAAATTTACTGAAAGTTTTATTACCTGCACGAGAAAAAGGAGAGAAGGAGAAAATAATAATACATATTTTTGTACCCTTTCAAATATGTCAGTCAAGTGAATGTAGACACAAGAAGAAGAGAATAGAATAGGTGAAAAAATTGGGGAAAAGAGCGTTGGGGGAAATGGGAAATTTGTTGGAAAGGCAGAAGGACAACAATGAACAAAGTATAAGTGTGTGTGCATGTGAGTAAAGTGAGCTTTATTCCATTTTATGCGTAACTTGACTTTTATATTTTTTATGGCTTCATGCAAAAATAAGATGCAGACAGGTAGGAAAAGGTAGATAATAGAAGGAGTAGAACGAACGTAAGCAATTTCCACAAAAAAACGAAGAAGAAGAATAAAAGGTGTAGAATTTTAGAATAGCCTATCGTGTCATGTCCTTACAAATTTATCTGCCGTCTGTGAAAGGTGTGTTATGTGTGGTATTATGTATAAATAAAGGTGTCTTTTATTCATTCATGTTTAACCCTTTGAAGAATAAAAAAGGTTTTCTATTTTTGGGCTTTTTTATTTATCTATTTTTTTGCAAAGACTCCTCAAATTCTGACTTTTATTTTAACCTTTAACCCTTTCACCTTATTTTTTCCTGTGCTGCAATATTAAACGATGCATTCACATTTTGTTCTGTAGTATTTTTTTGTTTATCTACTTGTTTTCAATGAGTAGTGTGTCAGAGACAAGTATGCATATAATTTATCATTTTCTGCTCTCTGATAATAATGTATTCCTAAAAAACCTCATACGACATCTCCCAAAATAACAGTAGAGCAATGTGGTTGGTGGTAGAAGTGGTTGACGATGGTGGCGGTACATTTACTCTCACATGTGTACATATAATTTTTATTATACAGTTTCAGCTCATTTCCAAGAGAAAAAAATTCTGTCATGCTTCCAGACAGAGTTAACGTTATAAAGGATCCCACCTTTTTTAGAATAGAAAATCATCGTCGCCTTCGCTCACCCTAGTTCTCTTGTTCCTGCTGCTTTCACTCTACTACAAATACTACAAAACTCGTACTAGAGCACTTGCATTTTATCTGCTGACGTTACTATTCTTCTTCTTTTTTTCCTCTCTTTCTCTTTTTCGATGTCGACGTCGTAGTCGTCGTCCTTTTTTCCCTTTTCATCTTTTTCTCCCTGTTTCACAATAGAAAATGCTGATGTTGTATGTATTTTTGGGCTACTGGAGAAAACTACTTGAGTATCAGAAAGAGGGAGAGCTGCCGCTGTTCGTTAGCAGCTCTCTTTTTCTCCATTTACTTTTCATTCTCCACTTTCCTTTCACCATTTTCCCTTCTCTGCTTTCAGAGACGAGCAAGCTTTTTTTCATTCTCTTTAAGCGAGTAAGATGAAATATACATGCATGCATATGTACATCCATCGCGCGCGCACACACATAACCGCACATATTTACTCTTCTTTCCTTTCACTCACTCAACTCAACTCACTTCTTGTGTCTTTTCCCACGAACCAATTTTAACTACTACAAATAATGTGCTTGCCTTGCTATGTGATATTATACTGCTTTAGGCAATATCATGTCGTGATAGAAAGATAGACTTCTAATCAATAACGGAACTAGCAGAAATGGTCGTTATTGCAAGTAAACTAAGAATACATATATGAAACACTTTGTGTCACCACACCAATTTAGCACGCATATTTTTATTTGTACATCTTCCAGTTTTTCCTTTGACTTAAAAAAAAAGTATTGACGATTTTGTGACCACACTTGCCTTTTAAGAACATATGCCCGGATTTTTAAACCAAGAATTTTATGTGCTTGTTTACAATACAAAATCCCATGAATTTTTTACAGCTTTATTTTTTCTTCATGAATTTTCACACTGTAGTCTGTAGTAATTTTTACAGCTTGGTGAAGTCTGCTGCCTAATGCTCAACATTTATTTTATGTATTTTCCACTATTTTTTTCAAATATTATTATGTTGTGTAAAGTTTCCCAGTCTTGAACTGATTGTGCAACTACTTATTATTAAAGTCTTTGCCATTACAATAAGCTGTTTTTCGGGTAGTCCCTTTGTCTCCCTCTACTCTTTTGTGATCGATATTTGTAAGTGGGGGTACTTGTGGCATTGAAAGAAGAAAAGATCCTGATCTCAACAAAAAAGGCATACATGCCTTGTAACATGTACGTACATTACATACACCCACCAACTGCCGGGGAAATAGAGAGGCAGAAAGACGGCAAAGATAATGTATGTGGGCATTTGTGTATAAGTTTTACTACTCGTATTTCTTAATAATAATAGTACTATAAATACATACGATGCAGAGTCAAGTCTCTTATTATTATCATTATACCACGACGCTGTCCGCTTTTTTACCCAATGTATGTATCTATGCAGAATTAAGAGCCACTGCCACCATATCTATTTTAGAAAAATAAAAAATGTATCTATTCTACACTTTTGCTTCTTACTTCAACTTTTTTTTGTGCTTCTCGTCTTCTTCTTCTCCACTTATTCCCATTACTGTTTCTTTTCTTCGTGTGTATCCAACTTTCTATTGCTACTTTTCCTTATTCTCATGGTGGTAAGCTTTCTCCTTTTTCATTTTACGAATATCCTTGTTATAATGCATACATATGTATGCATGTAAGTTGTACGCTTTGGAAAAGTGTAGACATTTTTTTATCGTTGCAACGGAAGAAGAGTAAATTTAGAAGGCTTTATGCAACTTTAGGAGTAGGTTTTTGGGGGGTAAAAAAATCTACTGAAAGCTACTTGTTGGATACATGATTACGTTTGTCTGTCCGTGTTTCCCATTGTATATATTTATTTTATTTATTTAGTCATACATACTTATATGTTTGCAGTGTTTTATGTGTTTCGCTACTTTTTTGAATTGACTTACTTTAATGGCCTTTCCACAATTCCCCAAAGCTACGAAAAATGGTGATGGACATGAATAAGTATGTTTATTGTGTAATAGCTGTTACTATTACAACTTACGAGAGAAAATAATAAAAAACAAGTAAATTGAGACAAGGAGGAAATACACATACATAGATACTACCATGCAATAGTGACTGAGAGTACAAAAATGAACCAAGATGGAATTTTCATAGAACAACAACTCATAATGTTTTTCCAAGAAAATTTCTCCATGACAGTAATATTTTCATATCATTTTCTTTTTAAGAGAAACTTTTCTCTGTGCCAAGAAGTTGTACAAGGAGAAAAAACATTCATCGTGGCCATTCTTTAATAAAAAAAGTTTTTTCTATCCGACAATTTCATGGTCAATTCCGAAATACATTAGGGAACATCCCACTACTATAGCCAATATTTTTACATTACACAAAGTACAGAAACTATTCTATGTAGTTTCATGAACGTTTTCAAGAGCATGTCCCCACAAAAAATCTTTTGGCGCTTTTTCTTCTCATTCCATTGTATAAAACTATTTGAATATTTTCTTGTAAAGTCCATCCGACTGTATACTTTGCAGTTTGCAGACTTTCCTCTCAGCAAAGCTATACAGCAAGATCACTACGTATGGATATTGCTAGTAATTATCACAACAGCCACACATACTCTAGCACACCAAATGTTCAAATAATGATAGCAACCAAAAAAAGAGGAAAATGATAATGTCAGCAGCAATGCAGAGGAGTAAAGCCATACAACTCAGTATATATTGAACATAAGAACTAAACGCGTGATACACTTATTTTATATAAGTATTTTATGTTTTCTTCTGAGATACGCATTTAATCCGGCTTTTCTTCGGACAAAGCCATGTTTGTGTAAGAATCCTTATACTTTTATAGGGAGAAACTGAGGAAAGCGGTTTATGCGCTGCGTCACTGCTGACATCGCATGTGGTGCCGGTCAGTTTCTTTTGCTCGTTCTACTCGAGCAAGAAGACTGACTCTCTGACGTTTCCTTCTTCAGTTTTCAATGTCTAGCTGCTGGACGATTGGACTACCACTCATGCTATATTATGCTTATTACGGAAATGCTAAGATCTAAGAAGCAAAATAGTATGTTTCTTTTGAATGTTGGTACATTTGTGCTATAAGTTTATACCAAGTCATGCATGCACAGAAATAGGAAGTTATCAAGGGAATTCAGAGAAAAAACGGAATGAACAAAGAATATAAGAAAAAAGATACAGGAAGCATTTCACAGAATCTGTTGTGGTGGAGCAAGAAAAAAGAAAGCCGCCTTTCTCTCAATCAGTTTGCAGCATTAGGAACTGCCGCTAGCAGAAGTGGTTACAATGATGCTCAATAAATACACATATAGATACATTGAAACAAGCATGATATAATGTTGATCTAGTGCTATGTACATTTAGTCTATATTATCTACACATTTTGATTAAAGAATTCCGTTGGAAAGCTGTTACTATTTTCAGTTGATACTCATTTTGTACTTTGGTTGAACACTTTCTAAATAAAAATTGTTCTGTTAACAAAGTGTTTTGGTTCGTGATTCTTTTTTAGTAGAATACTTATGCCACACAATTGTACATGTATGAATGTATTTGTAGAGAATGTGAGAAAGAAAAGAATGTCGCTGTTGTTATTTGGTTGGTATGTGTGAAAAAGGAGAAGAGTTTTCACCTTGTATGTCTGTTCATCTCTGTCACCTTCAATCGGTGCTCTGCCTCTCTTCAGTCCAGTGACAATATAGTACTTTCACATTGTCCAGATTGCTGTCTAGTGATTTCACTTTCAAGGAAAGGCATTTTCAACATCTTTTACCTTGAAATAATTACAAGCCAAATAGCAATTTATCATTTACTTTACTAGAAATAAGTCTACATGTTTGTATGGCGTTCACGTTGCCAGGATTACAGTAGCAATAGCAAGTAGTGACCAGAGAAATGGGAAAGAGAAGTAGGAAAGAGGAGAAGATTGGAGAGGAAATTGTTTTGGTATGTACATTAAACACAGCTGAATGCTTCTGTAGTTACAGATACATTGTTAGATAGATAATGGAGTGGATTCAAGTTCGTACTGCACAGATACATTATAAACGATAAACCTACCTAGTCAAGATTTTGAACCGTTAAAAAATGCAAACCAAATAATGGATGGTCGAATGACTGAGTGAGTCTTGAGGAGGAGACTCAGTAGAGCATAGAATGTTAGGAACTGTTGAAGACATGACCGCACATTGTATAGATAATGGTATATAAATACATTTATATTTTATGCCTGAGTGTATATACAAGTATTGCGACACCTATAACAATACAAGGGCAAATTCAGTGAGGCACATGGAATCAGTGAAAGGTTGATAAGGGTCTCCTCTTCTGTCGTTCTCTTTCTCCTGTTTCGTGTGTGTGTGTGTCGATGAGTACACTTCTTGAAAAACTTTTCTCCTTTCTTTCCCCCTTAAAAACAACTGAGAAAGTGATGGAGAAGAAGAAGAAGATGCAAAGCTAAAAGGCGTAAGGAAAAAAGGAGAAGTTTGAGAAAATTGTGACTTGAGGAAAGCATTAGTATCAACAGTAGTTCAAGTAGTGGTGGCATTGGCACAACTACTACTACAACTACTACTACTACAGTGAAAGGAGATATCCCAATGTGTCAGTCACTCGTTCCATGTCTGCATCATGTGTGTTTGTGTGAGTTGGACCATGCTATCTATTACTATCTAAAAATATACACATAAAATAATAATATACATATGTATATATGTATGTACATCCCATCTAAAAATACTACGAGATTTTAACAAAAAAGGAAGAAGATATATAGTCTTCCGTTTTTCTACATGCATAAATATGAATAGGTACAAATCTGTACATATGCCTCTCTTCTAAAGTTCCAGGCAGGCAGGCTTCCTGCTGCTTCTTTCCCAACTCAACTCAAACCTAGTACACACTCACATACAACTTTTCCCTGCATGTCAACTTAAATCCTGTCCAAGTTTTGAGTAATTCAACAAGCGAGGAAAAGAACCAATCCAAGGAACACACCATATAAGAATAATAACTGTGTAGAATTTTTTTATACTACTTCTGCTTTGCTCTCTCTCTCTCTTTCCTCTCTTGGAACTCTACTACACAAAACATAACAGGCAAAATATGTACAGAGACTCTGTAGAGCTGTTGTGGTAGTAGAAGCAATGGCATTACTCCTACAGACCACTATTGCAAGTCTGGTAAATGTGCAATAGCAAGTTCAGCTTCACGGACGGACGTACACGCGTTGAGCCAGAGAGGGAAGCAGAAAAGAGAGCTCTCGGTTGGTTCCTTCTTTTATTCCTATTTTTTTACTCTCTACACTCTTTGCCTCCACTGAGCTCACTCTCACTCTGCTTTCTTCTTTTCATATAAAGTGAACTCCCCACATGTGTCTACCTTCTAGTGTCGTGTGAAATACCGGGAAAGTCACAAGGGGAGCCCAGTGCTACTCCCATTGTTATACAGAATAAAATTGTGTTTATATCATCATTTACTACTTCTACCTACTACACACAGAGTGATTCCTTCAACAATCCTGTCTCTCTCGTCTTGTTGTTGTTGTTGTTGTTGTCCTTTAAATCAAATACACTTGATATATTATAACCACGTTTTACCTTTTCTCCTTTATTATTATTATATAGAGTGCGTGCCATCACCTTCACCGTCATCATTCGCTTCTCTTTCTTTCTAGGTTACAAACACCATTTTCACCTTCAGACCCCAACATTCTTTGTCTATTTTCTCTCAAACAACTGGAGCAAGTGTAATAAATCGACACAGGGAAACCGAGAGAACTGTGGAGAAAGAGAAAATATCATTTTCTTCTTCTTCTTTGGTTTACCTTCATTCTTCAAGTAAAAGGAGTGCACGGCCTATGATCACGTTTATTTTTTCCACATTAAAGGGGTCAAAGAAATACTTTCAAACTTTTTCCTCAAAACCATCACTGACATCACACAAAAGACAAAGACACATAAGTATTGTAGTGATTAATACATGTTTTTTCCGATCTGTAGTCAACGTATTTATTACCCTCTCTCAGCTCATCTCATGAAAAAGCAGGGCAAACTAACAACCTTCTCTCGACCAAAGGCATAATGCAACAATAATAATTGTACTCCCACAAGTAAAAGAGCAGCCATTCACATGTACAGAAAGAGAGGAAAAGTGTGCTAAACCGTGAACAACTCTTTGCGAAAAGTTTCTTTGTTGCTCTTCTCTTTTCTCACATGGAACTGTTTTCTTACACCTTTGTGTGTATGAATGTGTCTCTTAAAACCTGTGTGTGTGGTCAATTCGGACCCCAGTGGTAGTGGAGAAATAAAGTGAATAATGATGCACAAAAGGCAAACAACTTAGTAAGAAAGAAAGAAAGAAAAAACGTGAGGGAATCTTCTACAAGAAACATAATAAGTCATCCCACAACATTCTCTGAAAATACATATGCTCAATGCGTAACTACAAAACATTCTTGGTTTTTTTCAACGCAAAAGATGCGGAGTAACTTGTTTTGCAAAATATGACGGTTCATTGTACATTTTTCATCAACTGAGAAAAGACGCAAGGAAGTACAAAAGCCTCCCAAGGATTTTACGTAGGTGCTCATCTGATCATCTCATCAAAAACCAGATATCATTACGAAAGAAAAAAACAACCGGATAAAAAAAGTAAGAAAATGAACTAGAAAACCATCGTCATCCACAGTAATAATAATACTAATAATAATAATGTAGAGTATACCACACATCCAAATTTTTTCACAAACATATTTTTCGCTATTCACTATAACAATAATACTAACAATACAAAAAGTACAAAATATGCAAAGAAGATGCTATACAAAATAGTACAGAGTTTGAAAAGAGAAACGGGAGAACCGCAGAAAACACTCTCACATCACATAGCATAGCAGATGTACACGTTGTGGAGACAACAGCATACATAATTTCTATGGTAGCATGGTTTTAGCAGACACGAGTCTTCTTCCTCTTCACACAGATGAGCCAAAGTTATTTGTGAACTTTGCACATTTGCAAATAAAAAAGTGTTACAACAGAAACACCAGCAGCCGCCGTCAACTATTCTGTTTTCTACTCATCGTCGCTCGTAGTAGTAGTAGTAATAGTCGTCGTCGTGCTGAAAATATCACAGACGGAGAAAAATATGTATCAACCACTCAAATGGTAATAATCATCTTCTTGCTCATAGTAGAATGCATCTATACTATAGTTTAATAGCATGGTTTTATGCACTTTCTTGTGTGCGAATGGATGTGAACAGAGCAGAGCAAGGCAGCAAAAGAAGTGTGTTTCACCTTCAAAAAAGCCATTTGAAAACGAGAGACACGTTTTGCATATGATATTACTTTTTTATAATGTTCGCTCCGAGTAAATAAGGTTATGCATGAGAGACACACATCGAGAAGAGTTGGATATAAAAATAAAACGGGAGTAACGTTGAAAATAAAAATATTGCAGAGTAGAGCAGGGCAGAAAGTGCAGAGCTGGGTTATCAGTAAAATATCCGATGTAGTGAAACAGCGGGATTTGTTATGATGGAACTTTAAATCCATGCAAGGAATTATTTTTTCTAATTTATTAATATTGTTTTCTTTGGAGCCCTTTTTAAATACACAGCACTCAGCCCACGCCATGCCATAGGTTAGTTTACTGGTATAGGTCAAAGTTCACAAAACTTGATCTAAGCATGAATAAAAACCAATAATAAAAAAGCTAACCCCAAGCATCTACCTCCGGGGGCTAGTAAATTTATTTGATGTAAATCTCGTGCATCATGTTGTGGCATTGGAGTGGGGTTCATTCCTAAAAAAGGTTCCTGAAACTCAGACAGGCCCCACGACAGAGGCCTTTGTTCGTTTTCGGAATTAAATTATTTATGAGCTATGTAACGTGTACTACTGGGGTTAATTTCCTTACTTTCTAAGTAAAGTGTCCAGAAGTCATGACGCATATTAAGTGACACGCATTGCAGTTGCGTCACCATACATTAATTCACAAAATAACTGTATTCATCAGTATGCATACCTACATGACAAGGATGATCCCAACAAGACCATGCATGTTTCTGTTAAAACAGCAAAACGAAGACCAGAAGCTCTTTTACTGTACCATGTAGAAGTACACACACTTATTATTATTAGACTGCTACATATGTAAAGTAAAAGTATATAGGCTACCACAAATACGTTATATTAATATGTATATCATCTAATACTACGACTACAATGTTGATGTTGTTGTTGATGATGATGATCATGATGATCATGACGACGACTACTTACTTTCAGGAGAGAGATCAACGATTGCACACAGTGGGACAATGAGATTAGTCTGAAATATAGTTTCCTTCCGACACCACTACCACGACACTGCTTGTGTGTGTGTCTGTGTGTGTCTCTCATTCTCTTCTCTTGTTCTTTCCATTCTACTACCATTTTACTATAACCACCACATCCCATCATCATGATCGTCGTCATCCCAACAGCGAAAGCACACTAATATCAAGATATTAACGTAGCTTTACATTCACAACGAAACATCACGTTTTTCAGAGAGAAACTCTACATATACTACACTCAGAGTGGGAAAGAGAGGAAACCTGTAAAACCAAACACAAAAAAAATATAACTGACAACAAACCAGCAAAAAAAAGACAGAGAAAAAGGTCTACGGGAGGAAAACCAGTGGAAAATAAAGAGAGAAACTGTGCGAGCATTTTTTTGTATTTTTTCTTCTCAAGTCAGCTTACATAAGACGCTGTCGTAATAATACATACAAGAATTCCTGCTGCTCGCATGTTTCCATATGCCACATTGTAAGCGTCCTTGCTTCTCATTCTTTTTATGATCATCATTATCACCACCAAGAATAATGTCACCTAAACAGTGAGCAAAAGAAATGGGGAGAAATTTGGGGGTTCCTTTGTTTATGTTGTAAAGATATCATAATCAACAACAAAATTGTAAACAAAAATAAATGTACTGTGCAGTTTAATCCAGTGCAAAAGGTCTACCCGTTATTGCAATGGCGTGGCGTGCATAGTGGGGGCAATTCGATTGTAGTTTTTGGCACAATAATAAACACACACACACCGAATTCTTCCCATAATAGCAATAATAGTTTGTTGTGTGTGAAAAGTATCCAGTTGTAACTTGCAGTTTTACTGCTGACGAAAATACCATCACCATCTCACTTCATCAGTTAGCCAAGAAATTAACTTTTCCTCCTTTGTGATTATTATTATTTTTGTGCAACTATACTTTTGTGACTACCGTTATTATATTCCCTAAAGGAATTTGTTCCCACTGTCATTATTAGTGTAAGTACACAAACATCCTACTATACTTTTAACTATCACCTTTGCTTCTCTGACAACACACTCACTATTTTACCATCGTTCTAAAAAAACCTACTTGCTCAATGTGACTTTTCTCTCTGGAAAAAAAGTTTTTATGTGATCTGGTGCTTTTCATCTCATTTATCTACGTATAAGCTATCTATCTATCTTGAACATCCCAATTGATCACTTCTTTTCCCTCTTCCTAATCAATTGTTGTATTCCTTAGGAGACTATTTGACTAACACTAAAAGAATATCAAGAAGAAGAAGACTTTGTCTAATAAAAATTGTGCAATTCCCTCGTTTTCCATGCTCATCCTTGTCTCTTCCAATAAAAACTTTTTTGGTTTCACGCTGACAAAAGAGTAATTGAGAAAATACGCTTAACGTGTTTTCCCATCATCATCATCACCATAGCATATCACTATAGTACTACATCTTGTGAGAAGATTTTCATCATCGTCAATTGTCGTTAGAGAATATTATCTGGTTGTCTCCATTCCTTCTTTTCTTCTTACAAAACTTCCAAGAAAAAAAATACTTATTTTCATCTGCTCCTTTAGCTCATTGTGAAAAATAAGGTATATTACACCTGAAGGGACTATATACTCCCACCACCGCCTCCTCCACTCTTGTCAAAAAAGACTGATCTGATTGTGAAGACTGTCTGTGTACAAAGTAAAAGTTGGACCGTTGGGATCCATTTTTCGATTACTTGTTGTTTTCATCTTTTCTCTCTCACCTATTTTTTTCTACATACCTGTCTTTAGCTTTTTTATTTTTGTGTGTAAGCCTTCTCTTCGTTTCCTGAGATAAGCCAGTGGAAAAATCCACCAAAAAGCTAGAAAACATAATCATCTACGAAACCATCATTCCACAAGGATATTTTCACGTGAAAATAGAGAGTAATCTTGGTAAACTTGTCGCACAAGGTGAACAATAAGAGAAAATTTCTTGTACGTAACGGGCAATGAGCTTTGATGTAATCATAACAATAAAATTCTTAATGGCGTCTTTTTGCGTTGCCTAGTCTTAATGGAAAAACTACGACGACTACTTACATACACGTGTGTATAACTGCAAATAATAAAGTGTATAATAAGAATTCGATTTTTGCTTCTGCATTGCATAGCGTGTACACAAATAACTATTTTATACTTTCCACACATAACATAGATACATACATATACTGCTTATGTATTAGCTTACAAACAGTTAAACAGTCCCTATCATTTTGACAAGAAAAGATGGAGAAAATTTAATTAGAGAAAACATATTTAATTAAATTTATATCAAGTTAATTCCAATTTTTTTCAGGTGACGACCACATTCACTACAAACGAAGCTTGTACCTCATTCTGACAATCATCATTTCATCAAATTACCCACAGCAGGCTTCAAATTTCATTTTCTCACAGGCTTATATACTGATTGGATGAGGAGAGGATGATGACGATGATGAAGGCTTCATGTAATTAGCTAGCCTTGTGCAAAGAGAAAAATAATAAATGTGAATGGATCATCAAACTATTCAAAAGCTGAGTCAGGGAAAAGTCAAAGAAAAAAAAATCTTCTCGTGTCACTACTCTGTAGACGTGTAGACGAATGAAAGGAAGCGAGCAACTTTATTATTAGTATTACTTCATTAATAACATCAACAGCAGCCAGTAGAAGCAGTGTGGTATTTCTCATCATAATCATCTCATCTCTCTCTGCTCTGCTGCTTTCATCGTTCATCGTCTCTCTCTCTGCTTTTTGTACAAACGTCTTTGTACAATACAACAAAAGTAAAGTTGAAAATTTCTTTAGAGGAGCAGCAGATCTCCTACGCGAGATCTTATACAAATGATGTCGGAAACGACCAGTTTGAGTAGCGGTGAGAAGATCGTCACGACGTCGACTATGATGGACGATCCGGAGTTCGGTGCGCAACAATACCCGTCCGCCTATAGACCTTTTCTTGAAGAATTATGTGAGAAAACGAAATTCAGCAAAGCTGAACTCCGATTTCTCTACCGGGGATTTAAGCAGGTTAGCAAATAGCAAACACATTTCATTATAACATCAATATAATAATTATTATCATCACAGTCAAAAAAATTTTCGACAACCCAAAATTCCAGTCAACTCAGCTATTTTTAGACTTTTAGAGAATCAAAGCACCCTCATCATCATTGCCATCATTATTATTTGAAAATAAGCTGTGTGACTCCTGACATCAGAGTGCAAATATAGATGATAGATGTGTATATGGCCTTTTATGTATATTTATAATATATATATTAATAGCATATTGACTGACAGGACGGGCTTTCTTCATCATTATAACTCCGCACTTTTCTTTCTCCTTTTTCATCCACCGCAATTCATTTGCCTACCTTTTCATCTCTTTACTACCACTATAACCACCAAAATATCTATGTTGTTTCTTTTCCCAGAAAATCTAACTTTAAACAATATTTGACTTTCTAAACACGCAGTAATTTGGGAAAAGTATTCTTGTTTCGTTTGAAAAACATTTCTTTTCGTAAAACAAAAATATCATAATAACGCTGATAAAATAATTGCCATAAAGATCATTAGCACAATCATTTGTGAGGTTTGTATACTCTTTATCATAGCGATTTGTAAACCTTTTAGAAAAAAGGAAAAATTAATGTTATGTAAATATATATTCATAACATAATACATTACAGAATATATAGAGACATCATTTTACAGCATCATGTTGCCTTTTTAAAGTAAACTCTCGCACTACTTAGCATGCCACACACACTTTTACTCGTGTTTGGCTGGACTCACTTTCACTTTCCACCAAAAATAGAATGAAAATTTGCGTTGTTATTATAGGTGAAGGAGAAGAAGCCAAAAGTTACTCTTATTCTTGGTGTTATAATAAAAATAATAATACACGCATAAATTCCTCGCAGACAAATGTATTCATGACACCATACCCAGCAAAAAAAAAGAAAAAAGGGTAGAAAATAACAGAGGAAAGGACGCATCAACACCAGCAATATTATTTCGTAGTCAGAAAACTAGCGAGCCAAAAAATGCCTTAACACGATGATCATGATGACGATGATCACTCTCTGTTTTCTTTTTGGCTTGCCACTATTCTTTTTCATTTTCCTTCTCCTCCTTCTTTTTTCTAACCAGTTTTTGTTGCGAAAGTCAAACAAAGGAAAAAAAGTTACTGCTATTGGGTAGGTGTATGCATAACATTCAAAATGTATATTATTATTATTACCACCATTTCCAATTTTATTTTCATTGTTATTATTGTCCTTTATAGGTTTATGGCTGTCATTTTATTCACACACAAAAGATGTACATTTGTGGTATTTATTTAACATTTAAGGTTTAAAAAAACAAAAGGGGAGATTTCTGTTGTACTGAAACAGAGAAACATGTCCTCAGGCTTTTTTGTGTGCATTTCTCTAACAATTTTTCTTCGTTACTTAATATAAATAGGATAAAATGCATAGTTTTATGTTTATAGTTGTGTACCACAATTGACAATGTTTTCATATTTGTAATACACACTACACAGCATCCATTTTTCATTGTCTTGAATGTCCCAAAGCAATATATTTTCAGTATAATCAAGTTTTATTCAAGAGTTGTCATTGTGGTAAAAAAATTTAGGATTGGTTTAAAAAACATGTCCAAGACAAGGAATTGCCAACCACACCATACAATATTACTTAAAATTAAGCCATTCATTTTAAAAGAAATTAAAAATAACAAGTTTGAAGAAAAGTATTTGCATACTTTTTAATAACATTGCTGGATACCAATAAGCATGTGTGTATGTATGTATGTATGTTGCAAAAGTACATTTCAATATTTGCACATTTAAATGATTCATATTCCAAAAAAGTTTGTACTGTTTTATCCTATTTTGATTCAGAATTTAATCAAACCAACCTAATTAACTTACGCTTTTTATATTAACAAAAGTTTATATTATATAAGTTACGTTTGTAAAAACTTGAGCAATTTCAATAGCAATTCAAACTCCATTTTCGATTCGAAACCTACAACCCCACAAGCTACACTTTCCCTCCCAAAAAAATCCAAAAGTTTTTCTTTTGAATGTAGCTAGTGTACTATTTATAAGTTATTGTGTGTTACTCTGTAATTTGTTATGATCATGAAAGGAAAGTGTGAGGAGAGAGTTGACTTCACTCATCATAATCATCATACTCAACAACAAACTCAAAAAGTTTTTATGCAGTTTTAGCGGTAATCACAACCAGTCCACTTGTATTTACTTCAACTGCTGTATAATTAAACCAGCGAGAAAAGTGCTTGATGAAAAGTATAGCAGCTATTTTCTCCCACTTTTATAACAAACTAAACTTTATATAAATACATGAATATTTTATTTACAAATTAAACCGTGAAAATCACGGTATTTAATAGGTTTTTATGAAAATTGTTCCCATTCTCTCCGTTTTTTCAATAATGAGAACTATTAACGAGCTTAACTACTGCACATTAAGGTTAAAAGCTACTTTAAAAGCCTTTCCACCTCAACAACTCCTCAAACTCCTCTCTAGTACATTTTTCATTTTCACCGGAAACCGTGAAAAGTACCGGCACAGTACACATACATATTTTACCATACTAGCTACTTTGCTCTGTGTGTACACATAATATGTCATGTCACAATTCCCAAACAATGGGTCTTGGAAAATATCAAGTGTGTACAGCAATGTATTTATATGTATGCATGTATTTCCCAAGTGCATATTATTAAGTACAAGTACACAAGTGCATTTTTTATAGTGTAATCGCATGGCAGTAGTATTTCCGTTTTGGTGGGTGGTGGTGGGTACTAGCAATTTTTTTCATATGCTTTATGTACGCCTTTGCCTTGCCATTGCCACTGCTTTTCCTTCTGCTGCTGTATTTTTTAGTCCCGCTGATTGTCAAGCTTTCTTTTGTCATGTAATAAATCTTTTGGTTGAGCAAGACGCTTTCTCTCTCTTTCCCTCTTTTCTCTGTGTGCTTCCAGTCCGCATTCATTACAATATGTCACGGTGAATAAAGGTTCCGGAGTTGCTTTTGAAGACGAAGAATAATAATAGGTAAATAATATTAGGGACACATTTTATACACATGCTATTACTACTATGGACACAGGAAGAAAATCAATTTTTATGTGTATACTGAAATTGGTATGAAGGAAAAAAAGATATCTTGATCTACCAATTTTATTACTACCACTTCTTTTCTATGCCACTGGATATTTCACAAGGCCGCTATACAAGAACAGAGCTGAAGAGAGAGGTTGACGAAGTGAGTAAAAAGAAACGTGGTACAAAAAATGAGAGGACATGCATTTTCTATTATTGCTTTCATTTCAATGATCAGCAAGCGGCCTTGTGCACCCGTGCCACTAAAAAAAATATAAACCAATCGCTTCAACCAGTAGTAATACCAAAATTTCCAATTCCAGACTATATTACTGGAAATTTTCTAAATTAAAATATGAAACTCGAGAATTGCATCATCAAAATAAGCAGAAAAATAAACTTTCCAGAATACCAAATTATTTATTATTATGCACAATATGTAATAGAACAAGAACAAATTTCAAATCGAATTGCAGCAACTTTGCTTCGCCTCTTGAGGCAGCAGCAGCAGCATGTTTTTTCCCCTGTGGATAAGTAAATTCGGATTTTTCTTGATGTATCGCGTGAGTGTAGCACAGAGCTCTCTGACAATATTTGTGACTCTGCTGGTGCCTCATCCTCTGTAACACACAACCACGAAATTTATTCTATCAAGAAAATATGATGTGCAGAAGCTCAACTCTAAAAAGTACAAATCATATCATAATATTACATAGCAAAAGCATGCATGCAGGCAGACATGCTTGTCATTTCCATAATAAAATTGAAAAATCGTCATTTCTCCTATCCAACGATAAACAAAGTATACATATAGCATGAATGTAGGATATGGGTTGTTTTTTTACTTACCGCCCACCTACCTTGCTTTATATATCATTACCAAACCAACCATCATCTCATCCAATCAAAAATGCTGATCTCACAAATAACTTGGCTACGTTATCTTTTGCTTATAGTAGATCAGTCCGCATGGAAACGAACAAACAGTTTCATAGAAAATTCGCAATTTCGGTGGTACACCGAAAAAATTACAAATCAGAGGGAGATAAAATATGCACATCGTTATGTCATATAACATTAATATATATATGTATATACCCCGTATATATTTCATACTGTATATGGGATGCAGGCAGGCAGATAGTAAAATTTCCATCAAATTTCCATATATCGTCAAGATGAAGACGATGATGATGACGACAACATCGGCAGTAGTATCGTCAGAGTAATGCCATTCAATCTTTTAACAAGTTTTGCAAAAAACACAAGGATGTGACCGACATGATGAGAATGATGCCTGCACCAAATTTTGTAAATGGTTATCTATCAGTGATACCCGCCTCTGTCATGTCCAACGAAAGTGCACATAAAGCTCCAAATATCATGCCGGCCTTCCAAAGTTATGATTATCATAATAATAATAATAACACTGGCAAACTTTTCTCTTTCCCATTTCCGTCAAAAATTACTTACGCAGCAAAAATGTTAGACATTTAAAATTATTAATTACACAAATAAAGATAACCAGTTTTATGGAAAAATCTAGTAAAAGTAGCATTTGTTGGATTTGTCCTGGTGGTTGCTTCTTTTTCAAAAAGAATGTCGTACTTCACTTCAGAGAAAAATGAGCCGCTATTCAGTTTCATTTTTTTCTACTTCTTTCATTTTGGAATGCTTCAAAAAAGGAAGGGATTGGTTTTATAGGTGATATTTGCACTGATGGGTAATATTTTTTTTAGCTATGAGAGGGAAAAAATTATGATCACCATATCTTATATAGGTAGTTTATGTATAAGTGCATACAAAGTATGCGAATAAAGAAAGGGTGTTACTCTGAATTGAGTCTGTGTCCATGTCCCGCTTATGATCTTTGCAGTTTTTATACTTTTTTCTTTCCTTCCTTCCTTCTTCTCTTTCGGTTTTCTACACATACAAACATTATTCCCATGTGATGATGTTTGTCGAGCTAATTTTGCCCATCTGTTCCAACTCTCAGCAAACAGCAGGGCAATCAGACTAGACCAGACTGGTGTGCAGTAGAGAAAAAAAGAAGAGAAGTAGCAGGCAGGCAGGCAGGGAATGAGCAAACAACCAAAAAACCTCCTCGAATCTTTTCTTCTTTTTTTACCTTCATACTAAATTTAACCACATGTTTCATGGTTTTGCACAGAATTTCTCATGAAGAAGAAGATGATGATGTGATGTGCACACACACACAGCACAATTCAGAGTTACAGAACAACAGAAGGAGTAGCGCAGTGGCATCTTCGCTCAGTAGAAATAATCACACAGACACAATAGCAGTAATAAAAGAATCACACAGCATCAAATATATATAAAAAATCTATTATTGCTTTCCTCTTATAATAAATACATACATAAATATTTTGGCAGAAATAGTTTTTTTTTGCAAATAATAACAAAAGGCATCAGAATTCCGTCGTGCGACGACGGCATCGAAAAAATAATACAATGGGAAATGAATACATAGATACATATATTTGCTAAGGCTATTGTTTGGGGGAGAGAGTATACTTTTCTCTTTATTATTTGCATTGTTTTTCATAACAACAATGCTGAGAAAATTTTCCATCCTTCTTTTTTCTCTTTCGCTTTTAAATCAACTTGTTCCAGAGGGCGAGAGTAAGTTGAAGCCTTCAGTGATGATGATGATGATATTATGATGGGAACTTGGCAATGCCTTTCATTTTATATGTTTTTTTTGTATAATAACCATTTTTTGATGTTCTTGTCGTTTTTCATGTGTGGTAGGAGTGTCCGGCCGGGATTGTCCAAGAGGATACGTTTAAGGAAATCTACGCCAAGTTCTTCCCTTACGGAAGTAAGTATTATTATTGTGATAATTTATAATACATATTTATTTTTCCATGCAAGACTGTTATTATTACTCTTTATTGTATAATATATGAAAGTAGGAAAAAAAGTAATTGTTTGGTGTGTTGTTATGATGTAGTAATTGCATGATTCAATTTTCATGGCATGTGTGTTATTATTTACGGCATGTCTCCATAACATATATTTGTAAATATAATATGAGTCTAATGTGTGTGTGGTTTCTTTCTCATCATTACATTTTCCAGTTGAGAGAAAATGAGTTTGTTTTCAACATTCTTCCATCAACTCAACTTATAGTTAGAGTTTTCTTTTTTTTTGATGTGAAGGGAGGGAGGGAAAAGGAAAGCGGAAACCAAATTGACAGACAGATAGATAGACAAATAGTTTATGTTTGTACCTACTTTTGAAAAAAATATATATGTATGCGGTTGTAAAATATACATGTATACAATATTGTGGGATCTAAAGATTGGGATTTTTTTAGAAGTGTGACCATGAGAACAGGCATGCTTTATAGCAAGAGTTTAACTTGACATGGTTGCTTTTTACAGAAAAAAAATACTGAGGTCTTTTCTCTCTTTCGTGGGCTCATACTCCTGACGTGATTTTTACGATTATGCCTGATACTTTTTACAGAATGGTTTCCAATATAGCATTGAGTAGTATGGCTCATATGTACAAGTAGTTTTTTTTTACTTTTGGTAACTGACGTCTGTGGTGTGGTATCTGATGTATATAAGCATGGGAAACTTATTTAATATTGCTGGCCTGGCAACTTCACATAATATGTTTATAGGTATATATATGAATGTCTGTGTCTATTATGTATAATAGAATTGCTTCAAAGTAATATTCCGAATTTCAATGGTGTTTAGAGTTCCATTTGGAAACCTATAAAAATCAAGTCCAGTTGTTAGAGTAGAGAGTAAAGCACTACTACTGTTGCTGCTATTCCAAGTGGAAGTTTTATTTTATTTTCTCTTTAGTAAATGGTTTTATGTGCACGTATTAGTCAAGAAGATGAAATAAAAAATAATCATTCCCTTTCATGAACTCTCGCTCTCTCTCTCTTTAAAAAAGATAAACAGTCAGTCTTTCAGGATGATGAGTACTGAACTACTTTTCTATGTCGGCGGCGTGTTTTTCTTCTTTGGCTACCTTTGCTAGTAGTATATGTAGTCGCCGTTGTTCGTAGTAATTTTTTTAAAGCTTTTTTGAAAACGAAAATAAAAGTAAATGATGTACAAAATGTTGTATAAAATAAAACCTTGCTTGTAAAAAAAATCAGTGGGAAAGTAGTACAATAGTACATATCATGTATACACAACTGTTATATTGTACTTTTAGGTTGATAAGTGATAAAAAAGGAGAAATGACTGTATGAATTTTAAATGTTTTTCTTTCTCTCTGTTTTTCAAATCAATAGACTCCTCTGTTTACGCTCACTTGGTTTTCAGGGCGTTTGACGTTACAAGTTGTGGTGCAATCACGTTTAAGGTAAAGTCATCATCACCATACATCTAACATCATTTTTATTATTTTACTCTCTTTTTTATGGATGAACGCTAAAGGGAAATATTCTTTTTCACAAAAAAAGAAAGAAAAAATATGACGTAAACTTTTTTTTGCTTTGAATTCTTCTCCCATTTCATCTCCATTTCACAAAAGAGTACATCATAAACAACAACAAACAGAGAATTTACAAAATGTATAAAGCAATATCATCATTTTTTCTGTGTGTAACGCTGTAACACTGGAGGGGATTAAGGATACATAACTTCAAAGCAAAAGTCATGATTATCTTCAAATTATCCAAAAAATATAAAGATAAAAAAGGGCTTTGAGAATATTATATCCTTTTTGGCTTGCTTTACGCAACCGCTACGGTTCAAATCCATGCTTATTAGTGGATCGATAAGTTAAAAAGTGATAAATACATGATTTGATTTACC
The DNA here is from genome assembly GCA_034693345.1 of Entomobrya multifasciata. Classification (NCBI taxonomy): domain Eukaryota; kingdom Metazoa; phylum Arthropoda; class Collembola; order Entomobryomorpha; family Entomobryidae; genus Entomobrya; species Entomobrya multifasciata. The sequence continues at coordinate 12,439 of JAQFXM010000066.1, read as the reverse complement.
ATTATGAAATGTGATGTTGGATTGGATGGAGTTGGGGGAATTCAAGACAAGCTTTTTTCTTCTTTGCAAAAAAAACATACAAACATCCCATGAAAATACATAACTCAACTTGTGTTAGTTGCGTGTATGGTTGTTATGTGTACTGTGAAAAAAGCTATTATTGCACACGATATATTTCCTGTTTTATTGAATTTATTTATTTATTTCTCTTTTTTCTTAAAACACAGGATATGATATTAACACTCTCTACCCTGCTTCGTGGCTCTAGTCGGGAAAAGCTAAGATGGATATTTTGCAGACTGTATGATAGCAATGGAAACGGGTTCATAACAAAACGAGAACTTTTTGAAATTATATCCGCTATTCATGACCTTGTAGGAACTGCAAAACAGGTGAGTTAATTGTTTTTTTTAGAAAAACGTATTTAGTTTAGTTTTTTTTTTCTTCTTCGAACAAACTCCGTCTAAAATTTGCTGTCCTCCCCGGGACATGGATTTTTTTCTAGTAAAATGTTGTTAAGTGCGCTCTGTAATGTTCGAAACGTGCTTACACTGTTATTATTATATTACAAGAGTATCTGATATCTTTTATCGTAACATTAAACCACCGTCTGCGTCTCAGTTTACGACGACTGAGCTATATGAAAGTTGCTTGTGAAAATAAAATAAAAATCTTGTGACATGATTTTGTTTTACCGGAAGGCTTGTTTATATAATAGCAAGGATGAGACGAGATGTTAAGCTACTTGTACACTTTCTTTTCTAAAATCATAACCAAACACACATAGTTATATAAACAAAGGATATGCATATTAACTTGAAATTCAAAGCTTGTCAGTCTACTACCCACACACATAACTAGTACACAATATATACTTGAGTAACAAAGTTTCCTTCTTACGTTACATTTTTTTTACCGTCATCATCATAATCATCATCGTCACAAAATGAAAACGATAATGTTCACCGAAATGGATATTCAATAAAAAAAGATTTTGCTTATAGAGGTGATCATGTCTCGTTACATAATATGTATAACTTTTCATTTTTTGTCTAATGTCATGTCATAACCGACTTCTAAATACATTTATAATCCCTTTTAACATTTTTTTCCTGCAGGGACAAGACAGTAAGACGAGAGATCACGTGGATAAAATATTTTCTAAATTTGACGTCAATAGAGATGGAATCGTGACAATCGAAGAATTTCTTGAATCCTGTCTAAAAGTAAGATAGTTCATCATTTCTTTTTCAACCTCCTTATTATTTTCCTTTTGTGCTAAATATGGCTACGTATTTTTTATGCATACACGCCCATTAATGTTTCCTTTTTAGTAAATGCTTTCCTCTGTTTATCTTAACATTGTATCTTGTGTTCTGTGTGTGTCGTCATACTGCTTTGTTGAAACAAAAAAAGGCTAGGCCATGCCATGCCAGCCATCCAGTCGCCCAGACAAGACAAAATGTTTCATACGTTTTTGAAATGGGGTTCACGTCCACAACGTAACGTTACGCTTAACTTCTTGTACCGCTTTCTTTTTTTTTGGGTGAAACTTTCCTCTTGTCGCTTTGTACTACATATCTACCTTTTCTCCTCCTCCCGTTCTTATTTTCTCTATGCATATTATTTAAATTGTTTTTCCTTTCCGGAATATTTCATGTAAATATAAAAAATATACATCCATAAATATATTTACCTTATTACTTTCACCCAAAGATGAGGAAGAAGAAGCTGGTAGCAATTTCCGCTCAAGGATATAAGTTTGTTGTTGTTGGTAGAATGGAAAAAAGAACTACAACAGCAGTACATAAAAAATAAAAATAAAAAAGCGGTGGAATATTTCCTCCGAATATATAACCAAGTACTATAAGTATTTGTATAAAATAAGAAGCCTGAACCCCCGAAGAAACCAACAACTTTGCACTGGAAATAGTAACATCGTCATAACGATAAGGTTATTTTGTACTATAGGTTGTTTGATTGTGATCGCATTTTAACTGTCGAGCAAGTCTCTCCACTTGCAAGAGAGAGAGAGTCCCCTGATAGCTGGTGCATGCATCTCATCGTCATGTCGTAGTATTCGTGCCTGCTTGCCTTCCTTGTCTTGTCTGTCGCTTTTTCTCTACAAACAACACAGAAAACGCTCCAACTCCAACCTCTATTTTTCTACATAACCCATCTTCCTTAGCTTTTCCTTTTTAAAAAAAATGCCAACCACTTTCACCACTAATATTATTACCAGTTTTTTATTTAACAGTTTGCAGTAAAAGAAGCCAAGTATGATAATGATGATCATTGTGTTTTGTCTAGTGGTTTGGTTTAGTTCAGTAGTATATTTTTTTGTCGATAGTAGTTCAGAAATATACACAGTTAGAAAATAAAGTATGTATCAACTCAGGAAAAACAGAAAGTTACTTTTTTCTCCTTGTTGCCCAAGGCACTCGAAAAGACTTTTATATTATCTTCATTGCTTTTAGTAGAAACTTTCGTTTTTTTAAAGAAAACTAATATTTGTATTTACTTCAGTTAAGTAACTGAATCCATCCATACATTCATATTCATGCATGTGTAAGGAGATGCTGCTCTGCTGATGATATTGACTCAGATATGTATGAAGTTTAAGTATGAATGTATATATTACGTGGTCACTTTGTTTTTTTTTCTGCTTTCCCCAAAATGCAGCTGTTATGTTGTATGTAAAAAACAAGTACACGTCTGTGTGGTTTTTTTTTCACGTGTGTGCAATATGGGAATAAACTGTACTGACAGGAAGTTATAGTGGTTTGTATGGTGGGAGAGATGGGAAAAGTGGTTGTTGTTTTTGTTGTTGGATTTGTAATACCAGGGAATAATCCAACTTGAAACTTGTTGGTTGTTTCCTCATATTTTATGCATAAACCTATAATACCCATTGAGCTTTTGGGGAAAAGGCATCAGGAGAAAGAAGATGAGAGAAAATAGCATTTTATTTTTCTATGAAATTCAGTTCACATAGTAGATACAATACAATAGCTATTCCGTTTCCGTTTCATCTTGGTGGATGGATGGATGGATAGAGGTATTACCGTGAATTTTCATAAAGATTTTATTGAATGAGTCTCCAATCACCCCGTAAAAATATAAAACTCTTTCATTTATCTATCCACATACACAGAATATTGTATGTATTTAAGCATTGCCTATGTCAATAGCAATATGATAAGTTGAACAAAAAAAGAAAATCCGTTGAAATGCTGTGGCTGTCATGTCACCACTGCATTGCTTTTTTTTGCTTAACTCTTTCTTTGCCAAAAAAAATATTAAAATCGTTTGACTTGACATCCTTGGATTTTTATGAATATGCCTTTTTTTCTCCTTCTTTCAGGATGATGTGATCATGAAGTCCTTGCAGGCTTTTACGACGACGATATACTAGTGAGATAATCTATAATATATATACATTTATATATGTACATAATATACAAAAAATATTAATCATCATCGCCCGCCGCCACCTTAGCCGTTTATAACGCCAAAAAACGCCATCATATTTACTACTTAACGTTCTACCATTTACACCAACACGACCATCACATCATACTGGGGCAAGGCCATATACTACCACCACATGGCGTGAGCCAAAGGAATAAATCCACACACAAAACTCCATCATCATCTTCACTCTTCTTCACACTATTATTATTGTTATCATTACTATTATTATGATTACCCTATTCATGCAGAGCAGCACAGTTACTCTTTTCCACAAATTTATCAACTCCATAAGTCCAAGTCAACCTATTATTATCACCATCATCATCTTCTTCATCGCCCTTTTTTATTCACTTGAGCAGAAAAAAAAGATTAACTGGTTATGTAACTAATTTGATTAATTATTTTTGATGGCTGGGCACTGGGTATACCGCACCGCCCTGTTTACCACCATGACCGTGCCCCTCTTTCCACTAGAATGGGTATAAAATATAGTAATTAATTCACTACAAAAAAGTTTTTATCAAAAGAGGAAAAAAATAGTTATGCACACGGCTTATGGGACTGTTAATACCACCTTGCGAGCAAAGTGAAAGTTGACAAGATCAAGATAAAAATGATGAGAGAAATATGCGATATGATATGATGATTTTATAAATGAAAGAAAAAATATATATTATAGCTTGCTGAGAGTGAGAGTTGTAAATATTTTATGATTGAAGGGAATAATAAAAAAATTATTAAATGTCAATTATAATTTATAAATATATACTCAACTAGTTTGGTGGAGGACAATGGACTGACTTGACTACTATGTTGAAAATTTTAAATAAAAATTTCGTATTTAATTACTGGTTATTATTAATAAATGTGGGTAATTTTTAAAAACATGTATACTCTATTTAATACGGATGGTTAATGGTTAAGAAAATATTTACAGATTTAAGCGATTTAGAATAATAAATGGTTGTTTTTTTGGTTTAAAAATACAGATATTAATCTTAATGCTCTTTGTGGATCCGCAAAAATAATTAAACTTGCTTTTGTCTGTTTTCCTTTAAAAAACGGTAATCTCGTGTTAAAAAAACATTTTCAGTGAAAATTTCAACTTTGTTTAAAAAAATCTTTTACGAAAATTATCATAAAATGATTTATCTTTCTGGCACTGACATTTTTCATTAGAAAAGAATAAGAGCTTGTTAACAAGAGAGTAAAAACCACAAAAACGAAGTAACTGAATAATTCTAAAAACGGATAGAAATACTAAAAAAAAATTGCGAATGGTCTGCAAAAAAAATATGTAAATAATTTTAAAATGAAGTGAGATTCTTCGTAAAAAAAGGAAATTTACCATGACAACTTGTATACTCACCTTGTTTATGTTCTTAAAAATTCAGTTTACATACAACAAAAAGTATTCGCAAAAGGTATTAATTTATCTAGTTAAAAAAATCTTATTGCAACCGTTACCATTGCCTGCTATGCTACAATATTTATACCAATCATAAAATCAATTATGAATAGTAATACTGACCGTTTTTACAGCCCGTTCATTTTTTGAATGATTTGTCGATTTTTGATAAAAATAAAACTGCACAGCTTACATTGCTTTTTAATAATATAAATCCTGGTCAGTTTGGGAAAATCAGAGAATTTGATTGAGACACAAATTAAAAAAAAAACAGGTCCATCAAGCTATTAATTTCACTCGTAAAACCGTTAAAAACTTGAGTGCTCGCATCGCATGTGTCTGCGAAACTATTCCTATTCCTGACCTCCCAAACTGTCAAATTTAAACTGTAAAATTAAAAAACCAATATGAAATAAAAATATATGTGTACTGCGCAGTAAAATTGTATGACTTGGTATATTTAAATGATTACTAAAAAAACTTAATACTTTTTATTATTGTGTACATATAAAAAAGGGAGAAAGGTCCAGGCAGAAATTGTGATATTTTAATAATGAAATAAAACTGTCAAAAAACTGTCGAATGAGCTGTTTCCTCACCAACGGGGTCATACATAATGAAAAAATTAAAACAAAAATCCCTAAAAAACTACTATTTAAAACATTTAAATTATTTGATAATTATTCATGTGTTTTTTTAATAGTAATTCACAAAACAAAAACAAACACATTACCAAGTATTATAGAAGGAAGAACATGTAGTTTATTATGATTACTGATTACACTTAAATTTATATGAATGTTATTTCGTCAAATAAAAACTTAGCCTGTTATTTGGGTACTGTTGATATTCTTATAAAAATTTAAAAAGGTGCTGAGATTTTTAACGGGGTTTTAATACTCATTTTGTCAGATCAGCTTAAATATTGACTTCACCCACGAGAGACAAAAAAAGGAAAAGTGGAAACCCTGCCAGATATATATTGCTAGCTTTAAAAACATTTTAGAGGTAATAAAAATTGTTAAAGTTGTGTGAATTAAATTATTATGATTGTTGATTATTATTAGAATAGAACTCATCTCCAGATATGTATTATTACGTATTTATGTAGGGTGTATTAGCTAGAATGTCAGAAATAAAAAATAGATAATAGATAGTTTGTCATTCCAGAAAAAAAACTAAGAATAAAATTAATAAAGCTTGTAAGTTTGTAATAACTACACATATAGTTAGATGTATTTATTAACTAAGTGAAAAAAACTGTCCTGTAATTATGATTGTTTAATTTCAACCTGTTCATTGAAGTAAAATATATATGTATAGACAGAGTTTAGAAAAACAAGTGGATGTTGTGTAAATAGAACAGAAAAATATAAATGTTATTTCAATAAATAAAAAAGAAAGCAACGAGTTGCTAATCAAAAAACAAATCATTTCATAATAAAGTTAACAACGCAATTTATTTATCCAAAAACATTGCCGCATTTATATTTCAATTTGATTTTTATAGTTCATTCATTAAATAGATTCAGTAAAGTTCCTAAATACATACATTCTTACGTTTAAAAAACAGTACATTAAATTATTATTTGACTATAGTTTGACTTTCACATTTAAAGTTGAAAAACATTTACAGCTTTTTATTATGTTGCGGATACTTTTGCAGCATTTGATTTAATTGTTTTGTGGTTAAGTTCTTAGTGTTTGTACCTGTCACTTGTTGACCTGATTCTTCGCGTTGCTTCTGCATTTTCTTGCGTTCCTGAAATATACAAATAATACATTTTACATTAAATTCACCATAAAATACATGCTTTCCTACTCATTATAATTTTACTATCCCAATTAACCTACCGTATGCTCCTTATAACACTTTTCAAACACAATAATTTCCTGGACACATTTAACCTCCTTGAAATCATTTTTCTTCATACAAGCAAACATAACAGCCATTTCTTGTAAACAGGATACATCTAAAATCCAATTAAAAATCCAAATTAAGTAAAATTGAGTACCAAAACGTCAAGAGCACTTAATTGGACATAAAAATCAAATTAAAAAGATTTTGCATTATTTACCTGCTGATTTGCTAGACTTTCCAGACACTTTATTAGCCAACTGCATGGGTAAAAGTTCCTTGAAGGGCACCTTCTGAATTTCCGCTGGAGTCAAAGGACGACGAGGCATCCGTCGTTTGGTTGGTAGTTGATTTAACAAAAACTCCGTCGCTCTCATTCTGATTTTTTTTAAATTGAAAAACACAAGAGAATAGCTAATTATAATCTAATTAGTTAATTAAAAATATACTGCTTAATTGCTATTGATTATTTTAAAAATTCTCCAGCATTTATCATGCATAATTTGCTGTTAGAGTAAACACAAAACACAACTCTCCGCAGATTTGCAAGCAGATGATGTACTTGTGTATTAAGTGCATAAACATTTTCCCGCGGTTGAAATTTGGTTTCTCTGAGACAAAATTGAGCACATTCACAAATACAACTGGAACGACATGTGTTTCTCAGAGATCTCGTGTTTTGTTTTTTCCAACTTTGTCAATAACATCAAAAATGTGAACCTCGTCACAGTTTGAATATTTTTTAATTAATCAGTTATAATTACGCACACTTGAAGTCATTTCAACATGTCGTATTTATCAACGTTACACTATCATCGACTTATTTGCAAAGCGTTACTTCCTGATGGCTGCAAAGGTTTGTTTGCATCAAACAAGTTCACCCTTCCCATTTCAATTAAAAATCGGTTGATTACGACGGAAGCATTTTTGAAAGGTATTATCATTATAACGTTGATATAGTAATTAGCAAGTTCAAAAGTTGGTAACTAAATTGTGCGCAGAATCTGGTGTATGAAATGTATGATTTATAATTAATTGATTTAGATGGCCAGAATTTGGATGAGACTCAGAACGAACTTGTGGGGGATCTCACAACGCGTCAATCAAATTCAACAGTTCCCTGTCCTGAGAATTCAAAACTAATGAAAATCGCCATAATTGGAGTTCCAAATGCTGGAAAAAGTACTATGATTAATGCCCTGACTAACTTTAATGTCTGTCCAGTATCACCTCGTCCTCACACAACACGTCATAACCAGAAAGCTGTCTATTTGGATGAAAATACACAACTAGTTTTCGTCGATACTCCTGGGTTGGTCAATGTGAAGGAAATCAAAAAGTGAGTTAAATTGTATTCAGTGGCTGACATGTAGATCTGGGTACACACTTATAAGGGGGGACCCTTATATAATTTTCGTACCCAGATGTATATGCTAACTACTGGTAGTCAGCATGTAGATCTGGGTACGCAAAATCATAAGGGGGGACCCTTATGTCGAAAATTTTAAAAATGTTAAAACTTAAAATATGTTGAAATTCTTTTTTTAAATGTAGAATTTAAGCGGAAACTTTAGCCTTTCATTTAAGACAATAAACGAATCTTCACCTGAGCTGAAACTGGTTGAAAGTTGAGTTGAGTAAAAATGTGATGAAAATTTTAATAGTTTTGCAGTAGCTCGATATCTCCAACGAATATTCTATTTAAATCGAATTCAAGGTTTTATATCTCACATTGTGTACAGTATATAGTGCTAGAGCCTACATTTCGAATTAACTGGATCTCGCTGAAGCATTTATATTTAATTTAGGTTAGGTTAGGTTTTCAATGTGATATTGTGTACAGTTCATGGTGTTTGGAATGGTTCCTATTAAAGCACTATCAATTTAGTATAGGTTAGGTTAGGTTAGGTTTTATATTTCATATTGTGTACATTGTGTAATGCAGGAGCTAAGAGCTCAAAGTTCAAAGGAATTTCAATTTAAAATGGGTTAAATTAGATTTCAAATCATATACTGCATAGTTGAGTTTAAGACAAAATTCAAAAACTTTTATAAATACATTTTTTTATGAATTTTCAACATTTAAAAAAAATCAACATTTTAAAATTTTCGACATAAGGGTCCCCCCTTATCAATTTTGCGTACCCAGATCTACATGCTGACTACCAGTAGTTAGCATATACATCTGGGTACGAAATGATAAGGGTACCCCCTGTTAAAAATTGCGTACCCAGATTTACATGCTAACCGTATTCAGTTACTCAACTAAACAATATTAAGATTATAAAAATACAACAGCTTATTTTACTGTTTTTTTACAGATTTTCATTTACCCCCGAGTTTGTGTATGGACCTGAGAAATCAATAGGAACTTCACATGTAATTGCAGTGATTCATGACGTTTCTAATGCAGTCACCCGTGACAAGTTGGATTTTCGTATTAAAAGTGTCCTTGAAAAATTTCCGTACAAAAAGTCTGTTCTTGTTTTAAATAAGGTTAAGGAATACACAAAGTAGTACCACGAAATCTATTTGTCTATTTTTTTAAAAAGTATGTTGAATTAATTTTGTAATTATGGGAATATTTTAGGTGGACACAGTTAAAAAGAAATCCGCATTACTGGACACAATTAAGTATTTAACTTGTGGGATAGTTGGTGGTAATCCATTGCCTGTGCGAACTTTCGAGGAAAAAAGGCAAAGTCATAGACGATTAGACACTGAAGTATTACTGGCAAAGGCGAAGCAACGTTTTGTGGAAAAGACAATTTTGGAAGATTCAAGTAGTAAGGAGGATATGGCGTTAGTGGTGGCAAGAAAGTTTTTCAGTGATGATGAAATCAGAAAGGGTTGGTGTAAACTAAGCTATATTGCTAATATTTCCATTTGAAGTGAAGCTAAAGGTAATTTTTAAATATTTTATAAATGATTGACAGACATTCACAAAATTGGGTGGCCTAATTTCAACGACATTTTTATGGTGTCGGCGTTAAATGGAGATGGGATCAACATGTTGCGGGTATTAATATACATGTTAATGGGAAATAGGAATTTTATTATTAATGCGGTATTAAAATGCGAAATGTTTTGTTAATATTACAGAGATACCTAGTCGTAAATGCTGTTCCTGATAACTGGCTGTATGACAGTGAAACATTAACGGATGTTCCACCACAAAAGCTAATCATTGGAATACTCCGCTCCAAATTACTGGAACATTTACCCCAAGAAATACCATTTAAAATTGTACCAGTCTTGGAATTTTTTGATGACAATGCTGACGAAGGTATAATAATGTACACACTACACACTGTATCTTTAAACACGATTACAAACAGCGTACATTAAATTTAATTGTTTAGTGTTTTCTTAATTTTTTACAGATTTTCTCAAAATCTCCATCCAACTGCGATGTCCTAAAGAAAGGTATCAATTCTACATTTTGGGTACCGGAGGCAGCCTAATTAAAAGAATTATTGAAGACACAGAAAGAACTTTTAGTGGTTTAATGAATCGTGCGGTTAAATTAACTTTAAATCCTGTTTTTGACAAAAAATTACAAAAGAAAGAATAAATATTAGTTATATAGTAAAAACGTAAACACATAACTAGAACAGTTAAACTTTGTTTACATTTTTACTGGATTTCAAAGCATTCAGCACGGACAAAAAAGCATACAAAACCGTTTGTCCAGTGTCCGGGGAAAGTTGAAAGTGTACTGGAGAAAAGGCGGGAGTTGTGATATTTGAAATTATTGATAGAGAAGTAGGGATAGAGATATGACCATGAATAATCCAAAATCTCAGTAGTTTTTCAAGTGTCCAAAATCAACTTTCTCTCTTCACTCTTGTCTTGTTTTTTTCTTTGTGTGTATAGCTTCAGTTTACTTTTTAATGCTTAATTTTAATTAAAAATTGCAATTATGCTGCTACTACTTCCAAAAGCATATAGTTAGTAGTTTAAGTAGAGTTACTAACGTAATAAATATGATTTACGGTTAGACATTTAAAAAAATGTCTGTGGAAGGTTTTTTTTAAATTTTCTCAACTAGTCAAATTACAGGCTTTTGTAGTTAGTTAAATATTACCTTAACTGAGCAAGTAGACTAGTCAGTGTACGTGCAAATAATTTTTAAAAAATATATATAATAACCTTGACAACTCGCAAAAAAATGCAATCGATCATGGTATTTATTGGATAAGTCAATCGACAATTCTGTTGGACGACACGACGTGTCTAACAAAAATATCGATCAGCTATTCTATTAAAAATTAATACAAAAAAGAAGATAATTATAATCCTTTTTTAAATAACTTTTCAACCTTGTTGCTGTGGTTGGTAGAGGATAGTTCACATTTTTATTGAGAATTAATCTAAAGTTTAAAATAATTTGCGTATAATAATGATAAACCGTAAAATGTACAAAGCAAGTTTAAAAAAATGATTACATCGAAATGATACACACACCAAGTGCAATATAATTATCTAATAATGAAGCGTGAGTAAACTTAAAAATTAAACCATAATTTATTACTGTTTTCGAACCTTTTTTTTCTATTGTTCAGTGAAGTCACAATAAAAATGTTAACAGAAATGTGAAGTTTAATCATTTGTTTTGGAAATGCAGTAAAAAAGAAAAAATATTTAATTGTCCTGTTAAATCTTCGATTAATTTATATTTAAAAAAGAAATGTTGAGATTTTGAGCAAATGTTTTTTACGAACGAACGAACGCAGAAAGACAAAGACAAAAGCGCACAAGCAAAACAAATTAGAAGATAGGCATGTCTACAATAATTAGTTATTTAAACGAAATCAACTATCTGTCTAGGAAAACTGGGTAATTAGCGTCTAGCTGTATTATTTATTAAATTTTACGACACTTTTAAGAAAAACAGGTTGTTCGTATAAATTGTATTTCGCTTCGTATTCCTTACAGAAGACTACTTTAATGCAATCAAAATCATAAAATCTATTAGTATAGTTGATAGTTATCTTAAAAAGTAGGAAATATAGAAGAGAATATTTAAAGTTGAGAATTTTCCTGGTATGTCCGCATTTGCCATGGGACTCCCAATAGCTGTTGGTGCTTTTCTGAGCTACGCTGCAGCGTCAGCGTTGTTTTGGAACTTTCCTAATCTTCTCCACAAAAAGAAGAATATTGTCTTTTCATGTGCTCATATAAGTCATCGAGGAGGTAATCATTTATCGAACACTACATAAACATGTTATGCTTATCATATTTAAGCTATAAAAAAATAATGCACATTTTTACTTTTAACAGGTTCCGCTGAAGGCTATGAAAACACACTGAAAAATTTCCGAAAGTAAGTTTGGTGTTATGATACTGTTTAAGTTAAAGATTTGTTTCAAATTATTAGTAAATTAATTATTAATGATATATTTTTATTGTAGTGCGGTGAAGAAAGGTACAAATATGCTTGAAATGGACGTCCGTTTGACGAAAGATGGTCAAGTCATTGTTTTCCATGATCCCACGCTATTACGGGTCACTGGACAAAATCTTAATGTTTCACAAGTTGACTACGCTTCGCTTCCGAAATTGAGTTCCAGAGTTCCGATTGACACTATACCTGGTATGAAATTATGAGCTAAATGCTGAATTATAAAATAAATTGATAAAGTATTTTAAGCCCCAGTACTGTCATTGTGTTATTATTGTGGAACAGGTGAATTCTT
>JAQFXM010000065.1:0-83229 GCA_034693345.1 Entomobrya multifasciata | reverse complement strand
GGGGATCAAACTTTGTCAAGCAACCATGGTCCAAAACTCAATAGTTTTTGAAATATAGCCATTTCAAAAAAAAACTTCTTTTTTGGTTTTTTGATAATATAGTGCCAATATTGTACAAGTATGTTTTAATTATCCAAGTTTCATTATAATTGCCGGCGGAGCCGGCCTCCAAACCTGAAACTTGTCCAACTGGTTTACCAGTTTTATTATGCTCTTGAGTGATAAAACCGGGAGGCTTCATATTCATCATCACGTTCGCATGTACATTACAGAGGTACGTAGATTCATAAAATGCTGCACAAAGAAAATTGTACAGCGATTATGATGAAGATGATGATAAAAAGTTACAAGAAAGAACAATGGGTGCCTACAGGGGAATGTTTGAAATTTGTGTGGTTTGCCTGCTGGCAATCTCAAATTTTCTTGTGGGTGGCGAAAATGACTTCATTTTCGAAGGGATTAAAAAGGATGCTGATTGTTGATGATGGTTACACTAGTTATCTTCACACAACAATGCCTTAAATCGACCTCGCCGCCGTCGCCGCCAATGCTCTATCATCTCACTTTTTCCCTCTCCACAATATAATTTCGCTTTGGTGTGGTGCAGCGACTAAATTGTAAATATTACACTCTTTCGTTTGTTGTCCGTTGTTGTTCATGCATGCGGTCGCCTTCTACCTTTTCATAGATGTGGTGCCGACTTCATAAAAAAACAACATCTCTCTCGGATTCTGGCTTTTGAAACAACGCTCTCGTTTCTTAAAAGAAAAATCAACCAAGTTTGAAGTGAGTGAAGTGAACAAAACCAATTGCTCTCACCCTCTTCCCTTTAATCATAAAAGATGCTCCTGCTATTAGCTCCTCTCCTGTCATAATTTTCATATCAATATCTACATACATTTTATACATTTCTCTTTTCATCTTACCGGTTTAATGGACAATCATGATCAATTGATACCGCATGATTGCCAGCCTCCACTAATTTCGCGCAGATATTCTCGAAAGATTATCGTGTACTCCAACTTCTGGCTCTAGGCCATGTAAAATGGAATTTTATAACGATATTCCTACCTTTTTGGTATTTTGAAACAAAAATGTAACCTTGATTTCAAGTAATGTCATTTAGGCGACAAAACAATTTATGCATTTTTATTTTGATGTCATGTCAAAAATAAAAATGGATTCGACTCAATTTTGTATCAAATATATTTGATCACTTAGGTTGACATATTTTTTTTGGTTATGTCTTGTCAAACATGAGTTTTTTAACTGATGGTGGGAAATTTTTTTACACCAAAACATGTTGTGATGATTAAAAATGTAAAATGTTATTTATGTACGAAGCCAAATAATACGTTCGGACTACATAAAATTAATAAGTAACTTTCGTTAGTAAATTATTCAAGTGATTAGGAACTTTCATCGTCGTAGTAAAATGTTAAATAAAAAGTGTAATGAACAAGACAAGAAAATCGTTATGTTGCATCGGATTAGGGCAAGTCGAAGTCATTTACGAAAGAGAAAAAGTATCAATATGTATTTCATATATAATGATATCCTAGCCTAAGCACAATGGAAATCATAAGCTAGTATGAGTATAGCAAATAGAAAGCCATAATTATAGAAATACAGAAAAAACGAACTTTTGTTGCTGCTCCTATTCTTCATAATAATATTGAATGCTTACTCATCTTGAAACGCTTGTTAGTTTCTCATTCCGCTTTCGTCTTCGTTACCCATTTCGATTTTCCCCATATAGTTAAATGTTTAAGCATCACAAAAAAGTTCGGAGCAAGGGCCGATCTTTCCAGTATTACACTAGTTATTATAAAAATGATGCAACGAATGAATGTTCTACAGTTACGCAGACAGGTAGAACAAAAGAAATGGAACTACGGAATAGTTTTCAATATTTCTTGTTGTAAATTGGGTTCGTTAAATGGAAAGAGCGTATTTTCGTAATAATGATAACAACAATTCGATGAATATGTATGTGACTACCCAAATTATGAAAAAGTTCCATGTATTATATTCTAATATCCAGTTCAGTCTATCATGCATAACTTTGCAAATAAAAGGTAAAATGAGCGAAGAGTTGTTTATTATTAAAGCGTAGTCAAACTTAGATAGGAAGTTGTGCTCAAATAAAGAAAGACATAAGGCGTCTCAATATTTTAGTAGAATTTTCCTTGATAAATGTAACCCAAAATTGAAGAGTATCAACGTTAATTACAATATATTTTAGTATTTTTATATGATAGCGAAAAAAAAGTTGTAGGGTAAATAGAGAAATCTCTAAAGTCAATCAAATAACTAAAGACCTGAAGAAAGTACCCGCTGAATAGACTAAAGATATGTTGGGCTTGTCTACTAAAATTATGTGTAGAGCTTCATTGCTACTTCCTTAATTACTTAATATTACCTATGCACAATCTCAGCCCCTTGCCCAACCAATCGATAGTCAAAGTTAACGTAAATTGCTCTGTTTAAGAATGAATTAATAGAAAGTTTCCACAAAAAACGAAACGGATAAACTAATTTTTCAGTTCCTTCTAACTGCTTATAAATTAAAATAAATTGTCAATAAACTCAACGTTAAAACGCCCTAGTTCCGTGTTCAAACATTTCTCGATAACAATAACAGCTACATAGAAACCAGAAGCCTATTTTGAACATTTTTGTTTTCAGAATTCTTGTTCACGTCGGTGCACTAATATAGACGTCGTTGCTCTCCTTATCTCATCAATTCATCAAAATATCCTTAAGCAATATGCGGTAATTGTTACGCTACGAGAAAATATTCTACATGCATATTCGTCGTCACAATCTCTTCAAAAGACATCACGAAGTAGTGTAAAAGCGTGAGGTAAATCTTCAAAAGCCTAGAAATTCTCGATATGCAAAAACGCAATTACTGTAATTAGCCATAAAATAATCGTACAGACTGTGAAAATAACATGTAACTTTTTGTACACGTCTATTTTTTCCTTAATGCTGACAATATGTATGTATATATTGTGTACTCCATTTACAAGTTTCCTTTTCCATTACAAAAAGTGTTTACTTTCTAGTAGATCATCAAAAAAATCATTTACCTACAGAGACGAAAAGTGCATGAATTGATAGAGCATAAACAAGTGCGCATTATAAAAATTGACGGGTATAAAGTAAATTACCATGAAAAAGTCTAATGTTCGTTCTAATACAGGAATATGCAGTTTGGAATATGCATCTTTTTTTTGTAAAAAAACGTACAATTCTGCCAAAAACAGAACTGTCGCCGTGTCTTCTCTATAATATCTCAATAAAAAATCATTACTTTAATCCTGACATTGACATGATCGTTATTTTTTTATCATGCAAATATAATTTACATTCACATCAATTTGTTTTGCGAAAAATGAATTATACATACTATTAATCAATGATATGCTTTGGTAAAATAATGGGATTAGAGCTCCCTAATAATGTTTTCTAATATTTTCATTGCAATAGGTACTACGTATACAATATTTTTCATTAAAACAACAAAAAATATAAAGGAAATATCATTAAAACATAAACCCAGAAAGAAATAGAATTACCAAGTTGTATACTATGCAGCGTGTGATGGTAGAAGCAAAGTAATTTCTTCTTTTACCTGAGATTCAATACATCAATTATAAATTTTATCATTTGATTATTCCTCTCCCAGACAAGAGTAATCATTATTTTCACAGTCGTTGTTATGTATGAGTATGAGGTATGCAGATCATCATCAAGAAGAATGCTAGATTGGTGAAGTTCGTAGCGTAAAATAATTATTTTATTACCACTAACAGACTTGTATTAATAATACTAAATGCACGGTCGACACGCCAGCATGCGGCATAGCCAAAGCGTAATAATAATGTAGTTTACAGTATATATTAGCTACCAACAAAATATGTATATGAAGAACAATGTACTACAGCTAATAATTTTATGGAATCACCGTACAAACATAGATAATAATAATAATATAAGGATTGAGTCTGGTTTGGCCTGGCCTCCCTGAAAGCCCAAGACTTTTTTTCATTTCCTGAGGACGCTCCTTTAGCTTGAGATGGATATAAAGTCATTTTTGCGTTCGTCACGACGACATAACAATAAAAATAATAAAGAGATGTACAGGTTTTTTGCTTGAAAATATTAGCTATATGTTAATGTGCAGTGCTTACACACACACTAATACCATTACGCTCATATAAGTAAGTATACCTGTTCATCATCATTTACTACACCAGCATCACACATCACATCACCATTTTTATGAAGTTATCGTCGGTATTCTGTAATAAATTATTGCAATAAATCCTCTGCTATTAGGAATATTTTTTGTATTCTTTTCAGATAGAAAAACTCGTTAAAAGACTGGCCTGGCTATGATTATGGCGTTTGCAATGTTTTTAATCGTTTTCTCACTTGTCTCATTTTGAATTTTTCTGTACTGTAGGTAAGGTTGTTGTTGTAATGCCTGTTATTATTACGTACGAAAGAAAATATCACTATAAAAACGTTCTCTTTTTTTCACTCATTCTCTGCTCCTTACTTGCTCACCCACTCGGCTTCACCGCCATTCATAGTCATTGTGCGGATTGTGATTATTATTATTGCCATTGCCATCATTATTATGATTGTTACATCGTCGTACTAGCAAAATAAGCTGTAGTAAACTGGTAGTAATTGATGTTTAAGGCTATTTAGTAAGACTCCAGCCGGTTCAACTATATGCACTACGTAACATGCATAAAAATACAATTCTTTTAACCAACACTAATAACTTTTCATATTACCCTAAAGTGAACTCGACTATGTACGAATTCTCACATTTAAACAAAAAAAGTAGCGAAGAAAACAGTAAAACTCGCTGACTATATACTACATACTACATATTCTCTGTAAAAGGCCCGTATAAAAGTCATTGATAATTACACTAGTAAAAAGTAATGATATATGATGAACCTGTAGTATATATCATGGTTACGTCGTATTAATTGTAAATAACTAAATTTGATGATGACAAGATTAATTACTTGTGAAGCAAACCGTGTATATATACACAATTTTTTGAGTTACGTGATTACATTAAATATATTATTCTGGTTTTTGTGGTGCTATGCGCCCGGAAATGTCACGTATAATACAAGATTAATATACTGTTTGTCTACATGGCAAGAAGATTATTAGCAATGGTGATGGTGATACATACACCAACATTTGCAACAGCAGTAATAATAATAAATTTCATTTGAAGTTTGATCATGTCTTCATTTACATAAATGTCTACATCTTAAATACTCATAAATTTTATTGTCTTCTAATTTAGTAACCGAGTTGAACAAAGAAAAAAAGCATTAGTAATTACATTGGTAAACATTCGTGTATTATTTATTGCTAGCTGTTGGGTAGGTTTGCTCGTTGATGGTCATTAGGACAAAAAAGAAACAATAATTATTAGGTTAATTACTTCTGAAAAAAATTTCACCTTATGAATAAGCCACACACACAATTTGCCACCGCCACCATCGCACACTAACAAACATCAAACTTAAAGAGATGCGGACGCATAAATGCGAATTAACAAGACAGTAACATTGTAGTAAAGAGGCAACGACGCCATTTGATAAGTACAGTTTTTTAATTTCAATTTTGAGACATGGCTGCTTGATGGCTTTAGATTGATCATCATCACCTCTATTAGACACCGCACTTGAATGAAGGAGGTTACACATTGTGTCGAATCTAGCCTTCAACTTGTTTCATGGTGTTGTACCTTGCTTGGGATGTAGTTATTACTGGCTATATCAGATCAGAGCATGATCGTCAAGTATGTAAGCAAGAAATTCCTTGCTTGACAAGCATAACAGCTTTAGTTTACTGATCAGGACGAAAATACAAGATGATAAGTATTTGAAGTCGGATTGGATAAAGGTAGAAAATTGCTTGAAGCAATAAAGGCATTTGTCATAGGTGTTTTGCCAAATAATTATCAGCAAGGAGATGTTGAAAGGTGTGATATCATGCCTGTTGAATCAAATAAAGTACATCACACGCAAATTGCAACGTTACCTCATTCATGTCTCTATATTCTTTCTTTCACATAATATGTTTTTAGTTAATGGTTTCTCACCAACTAGCCACACCACACGCTGCTGCTAATGGATTTCTACGCTAGTGGTTAACTTATATGGAAACGAGATTAGGACAAAATATCACAAAACATGAAACAGAGATTCATGAGGATGATAATACCTAAAAAACATCATTTAACATGCAAATAACTAGACAAACCTTCACTTAATAAGCTATTGTTATATTGGAAGTTGCTAATGTAGTGTGATGATTTGACTGATAAAAGTCATTAGAAGTTTCGCTTCTTTTTAGCCATGAGTGCAGTGAATGAATTAGTGTCCATTTGGCAAATTTGAAGACGAAAAAAAGCCATTAAATTCCATATAAAAACATGAGTATCATATCACATCACATCATTACTATTATGATGATCATTGTAATCACCCCAATAATTATATGTAAATCTTCTAATGTTCCTTGTTGTGCGTACAGAAAAAAACAGGATTTCTTTCATTTGGTGTCACAACACCTGCGACTCGATTCATACATTTCGATAAAGATGTCTTTTTCAAAACTCAAATGATTATCTATGCACAACAATACTTCATCCATCAATGTGTCATCGATCGGTAATCGCATCAATTATATATCAGGTGTACAGTGTCAACTAAATGAGAACGCTGCAATATTCTAAATTTAAATTTTTTTTTGAACATGATGTCTTTTGTTTTCGAGCTAAAATTTGAAATTCGACAGGAATATTTATCACTTGCATCTTTCACTCACCATTTTCAAGTCCAATTTTAGAGGGTCATGAGTCATAGGGCAACATAAAAATACAATAATTCATTTGTCTTTTAGAAATGATTGAAAAAAGAGATTTTTGCTTAATCTATCATCAAAATTTCACCAAAAAATATGAAATATGGATAATGAAAGTTTGTGCTGTAGCATCAAAGACGCAAAATATCTTCAAATGACTTTATTAATGTTTATTATTTCAATGAATCTATATGATTAACAGTTCACTTTAAATCACGACTTTTTACAATTTTTTATGTCAGAACAGGACAAATGATTTTTTTCTCGAATTTGAAGGCATATTTGTTAGAGAAACATAATAATAGGAATCTAATTGCCATTTCATCACCCACACACGTTGACGTAGAAATTGTTGAAATAATGGAAACGAGTACAACGCCAAGACAGGATGATAATTCTTTTATGATCGTAAGATATCACATCGCAGCTCACTTTGCTAATATAGCTTTTTACTGTACTTTTTAAGACTGAAATGTACATCAACTAAAAATTTTACAAACCATCATCATCATAATTTCATCCATATTTATTATGTAGCATGACATTATGAACAAAGTGGCGGTGATGCTTATTTCGCCCCTCATAAATTCTTCAATATCTGAAAAAAATCGACGTCGGTGGTTTACCATTACCATCCTGAAGGAATAACAATGCCTATCTTTCCCAACAATGTTGTGATTACTGTTATTATTACTGCACGTAAGTGTTATTAGGGATGAAAGATGTGGAGTGTTCTCCGTCGTCCACTTGCAAGATAATAGAGATATGTGTGGAATTTTCTTATGTATTTTTTATTTTCTGGGTGAGTCCTACCACACACAATTCCTAATACTACTACTAAAGTTGGTTAGTATTTAAGATAGTGACGTTTTATTGGACTGTGCTTATAGAACTTTTTTTTGAAAATCATCTTGCCAAAAAGACATCATGATTTTGTAAAAATGCATAATTTATTTATGTACAGAAAAGATTATTGCTTAGCTATTTCATTGTATATTTTTTTGCATTTATTTCTAATTTTCTCGACATCTTAAGTATTTATAATAATAGTAATGGGCTATAAAAGTTTACTTATTTTTTATTTAGAACGTTTTAAGCTTCTTTTGTTTAATCAATCTCCTTTTCGTACATCCTTAAACTAAATCAAACTACAAACTATAACGAAAAACCTGCTCGTAGCAATGGTTTGTAGCAGTTGTAACTTTAGTGGAAGGATTGAAAACCAATTTGATAAAATGACTGGACTTTGTGTCCATGCCTAACTTAACAAACATTGCATGTCTTTAAATTTTGTAGTAACTTTAGTAACAATTGTACATGAATTAGATTCAACACAGCACTCATTCGTGACAACGGTAAATTTTCTTTTCAAGATGTCATTATCACCTCCATGCTACTTCAATATATTTATACAGCTCGTACAGTAATCAGCAATAGAAGTTGTTGCTCTACAAACAAATGGCACATAATTTGGGTCGGAAATATTTTAGTTTTTTACCAATTTCGAAAATGAGAAATTGTTTTGTGCGATTGCGTGTCCATACCGATTCGGTTGGTTACCTGACATGTAGACATTCATCTGTAAATTATTTGTCAAAATTCATATAGTGGGAAAATTCCATCACGTACATACATACTATCAAACTTGATTTGAGGACATATCGTTCGTATGTATTTTTAATTTTTGATGCCGGTATTCAACAACACGAAAAAGTAAACCGTAAAAATTTTGATAAAATTTTGAATGCATTTGCGCTTGTTCAATATCCTACATTTTCAACTTTCTGTAATTCGAATTCTTTCTGGAAACTACCTTTGAAGATGCAAGCATGTTGCCAAACGGCCCTAGTGCTTTATGGATGGCAACTACGCGAGACGTATCAAAATAGGATTTATACGTTTAATAAAAATCGGTGAGTTACTCCTCCTTCACCGCACCTAAAAAAGTTTTTTTTATATTTATAGAACGACAAATGGACAAAAATGAATTGAAAAATCGATACGTAAAACCTCAGCCCTATTGGTGAAAAAGAAAAATCCCCTTAAAATGGTGATTAATAAGAGTCAACTACAATAATATAGACGATGTAAGTACAGTGGCTGCAATATAAGGAACTTTGTATCATTTTTACGAATCTAAACTCTTAGCACATTGTAATGACTCTGAGCACGGAATACATACAATATGCGTATAACTTGTGCTATACTATATGCTTAAAATATTTTATTTCTATTTTACGTAAATAAATTTATATTTCAGTTGCCACCGGCTGTGTAGAGTAGAAATTCACGAAAAAATACAGCAATGAATTCCTTTCCAGTTTACAACATTGTAATTTAAATTGTGACTTATGTGCTACGCTCACATTACACACAACATATAAACGAATCTATCTCATATTTTATACACATGTATGATTATATTAGCAAATATTCTCTCGAGTTAACTCCTTTGTCCAATGAAACCATAGAATATAAAATATCAGGAATTCAATAATGTCATTATATTTTTTGTTAAGAACTTAAATGGGTGATATATAATACAGCTCGTGGTGGGAGGTAAACTGGTTATACAAAAAAGCATTTGTAAAAACGTCTTTTTATCATTTTTACAACCAATAACTCGTAACCGAATTCATTTTGAATTGATTGGATTGAATGATTTTGATATGAATGGCTTGAGTTTTATGATCATAGTTGTGGTTATCGATATTATATTAAAATTTAGAAAGAAAACGAGCAGTGAGTAAATTTGATAGATAAAATATTCATACCGTATTTTCTTTAAAAATAATCGAACAGGTTGATATACGTATGTACGGACAAACCTATGTTTAGAGTGTAAAAATGACAAAGTGGATTGTAGTTTACTTAGCTTAGCAATTTACTTAAACTTTAATTTTTTTTTATAATTTAGTATCATAATTTAAAAAATAATTGTTATTTAAATACGCTTTTTTGGTGGGCTTTTAGAGCAAAAAGTGCTTAGAGATTTTGAAGGGCCATATTTATAGCACTGCTAAATTGTCGTATCTCACCTCATGAGACTCTATATTGTTTAATGTTTAAAGCACTGCTATGAAATAATAAAATACGTCTACTCAGTCATTATTTTCGTTCTTTTTTGTTATGGAAACAAACGACTGGCTAAATAAAAAAGAAACGCTATTTTCTAAGGGGCAAAAATGGTAGTTTTGTAGTTGTGTCAATGTTCACAATTTTAGACTTTACGATTAGAATAACCCTAAAAAATTGGTTCAGTAACAGCCACAGCAGCAAACGTCAACGTCAACCACATGCAATTAGATTATTAACTATGATTTGAAAAGAGATGAATTCATTTTTTTCCAAACCTGGTGGCCTTATAACATGTTAGCTTTCTAGCTTGAATATTTAAAAGAGAATAAATCCATTTTTTTATTTCATTATGATTTAATAGCCTACCTACCACACTACTTTCCTGAATTGCAAGATAAGTGTAGTGCCTCTGTCGTGATATGAGGAATTCTATATTCACTACTGTTTTCGTATAATAGCCAATGAAAGGAAGTTCTCTGGTTACCCGTTAATATATTCTTTGTTTATACGTCTTCAGAAAAGGCCAACCCATTTATTTTTGATGCATTGCGCCGATATGTAATGTTATAATGAGAATGCAAACACCTTTTTAAACTGACGTCTACGAACTACGCTTTGCTAAATATGTAGTTGTTAGTAGGGTATAAATAGTCCATGCGTTAGTAATAACCAAGCAGCATGTTTTACTTTTTATTTACTGACTTTTTATTATGAAAACTCTGGTGAGCAAACATATCAGGAGAAAAGGGGCGTGCTGTTTCATACGCTTTCTGTACAGGTGATGTTTGAATGATGTAAAATTGTAGGAATTTGATTTCCATGAAACCAAACCCGTTGGTTACCAATGGCATAATAATAATGAAATACAGCTCATGTGAGTGGGTGGGTGGAATTTTTATTCCAAAGCACTATAAAAATGTCTATTCTGTTGTCGTTATAGCCAAGAAAATTGAGGAAGACAGTGACATAATACGATACCTGTAATTCAATGACATGGCTCAGTCTAAACTTACGTCAAGCATAAAGTATACTTATACTGGCGAATGCTAACCATTTTTAGCTCCGGAAATGCTTGAAGAACGTTAAGCGAACTTTTTATCTGGCAATTGACCGAAAAGGGCAACTAAAACATAATATGTATGTAGTGCGTGGTACGTAACATCCGTCGATCAAATGCAATTTGTATTGTATTTTATGTATCCATTTTGCATTTAATCTGTTTGAAGTGTTTCATTCGTAGAAATGAAGATTAAATAATTATTTTAATAATGAGTCTGATGTGGTGATTTTGAAGCGGAAATGAAAATGATTATTGTTCTGCTGATGATGATGTAAGTTGAACTGAGAGTAAAAAGGAATGAGAGGAGAGTGATGTGATGATAAACCAGGGAGTAAACATAGTACATATTTATTTGCCTTAATACACTCTGTATCACTTCGTAGTAGCTACAATGATGATGGCAATGAAATAATTGTTTTTATTCTTTCCAGGGGCCTTCCTGTCTACGACAATAGACTCAGCTTTCTAATTATTTTAAAATACTGATATAAAATATGATTGAATTATTATCTGTTGTTTGTAATAATAATTCTCAAACGACGCGACTCGTAGAGAGTAAGAGGATATTTTTGTTCGTTATATTTTGTGATGTTATAATAAAGCGATGTGATGTCCTCGTGACAGAGGAAAACAGTATGAGCAACTTTTTGTGTCGATACATAAAAGAAACTTGTAGAAGAAAAGGGCACCATGCGTCGAAAATAAAAGTTAGAATTACACAAAATGCAATTTTTTTCCTTTAGAATATTTCAGAATTTCAACATGTTAATATTACAAATTGCAATGTAAAATATTTAATGATGCACATTTTTATTTAATATATTTATTTATGAAAGGTCAGAGCCACAAATAGACATGTCAATGTTAAATGGACAACTTTTTAAATTGGATATGTCTTCAGAATGTAAAAGATCGTTTTGTTCCACAGCTTTGATTTCATTCAACATATTTTATAAATAATATTTTTATAATAGACTTTGACGTGAAGTCCAATTATTAGCGTAAATAACCCACCTAAGTAGAATAATCAAAGAGGTGGAAGCCTGGAGATACATACATAATAACAAAATATATTCTAAAGCCGTTCCTTCAAGTTTATTTTTCCTGACAAAACACTCATTATTGTTCTGTACGGTGCTTCCTGTTTTCATTATTATCCTTTATCGTAAAATTTAATCATGAGTTATGAGTTACAAAGCACACCCTTCTTCTTGCAGCATCAACGGTGGCAAGTGTAGCAGCAGTCAGAGATCCTTATTATTAGAGATACTACCTATTTTTTTCTTATCACTGTTCCGTTATAGTTTTTCCCATGGTAGTTATCAAAATGAGTACTATATCAGCACTGAGAGATCAGCCAACAATGCCACTTAAACCTCAAATCTTATTATCCAGTTTTCCCCAATAATAACATAGTATTGGTCCGTCGATACGCAGTAGTTTCACAGCAAAAAAATGTTAGTAGTCCCGCGTGTGTAAATGAAACAGCAGCAATAACATCTGCCATGTCATAACGATAAAAAATGCTTCAAGGGCTCACATTTCTCTCACCTACTTCACCCTATCCTGCTTACTTTTTTACCTTGGTCGTGTTGGAAATTGTAGCAGTGATGGTGGTGTTTGTGCGAAGCCCTTAATCTTCTAAATTATCTGTTTTTTCTACTCAAGGTGGTCTACGATAAACTTTGTTGGTGGCGCAATGCGGTTGTTTCAGCGTTTTTTGAGGGATGGATGTATAATATTTTTACTTTAACAATTTTCCTCCTTACTTGGGCGTTCTTATATACCTTTTTTAATGCTATCATTCACATGACAATTGTAAATATTATGCATTTATAATTGCTACGCTCGTTTCAAAAGTCTGTTGGCCATTCAAAATATATTTTTTATACAGTTCAAATTTTCTAGTACTGGAAAAAAAATAATAGGCATTTGTATAGGTATTCATAACAATTCTTGACAATAATGTTGGAAATAAATTGGCCATACAATACAAAGTTCAGATAACAAGGCGACTTCGATAATACTTTTCTAGACAAGGAGCAAACACGCACCTGCCTAAATATATATAAATATATTTTTTATAAAGGATCAGGGGTATTAGAGGTGGGTAAAGTGTTGGTAGTGCTGATGTGATGCCGTGCAAAGAAGCCATTTTAATGATTGGTGACCGTCTATAAAAGATGTTTTCCATTTCCATTCCGAATTACACGTTTGTGTAGTTGCTACAGTTTTGTTACTTCTCTTGTTATAGCAGTTGTTGTCTTGTTGTTCATCTCGTCTGTTTCTCTCAAGTCACTCAATCCCATGGGATCTTTCTACTCGCAGAAAGAAATGTTTCTTTTCATCCGACGATGTTGTGATGTCCTGCTGATTTAATACTAATAATGATAATAGTAACAATGGGAAATGATCACATTCTGTTTTAATAGACTGGCATCAGTTTATTAGATGTTAAATTGTGATGGCATGTAATTGTCTTGGCTAACTCACATATGTTGTGTATGTATTATATTATAATCCTTATGATGACGATAAGGATGACCATTATCATCTTCCAACCCTTTTTCAGGAGCAACATCAGTGATGCTAGTCAAAGCAACCAGGTAATATGAGGGAGCATCTTGATTCAATTCAGAAAAAAAATTGTTTGCTGGTGTGGTTGGTTGTTGGTGGTTGTATCTGACGATGATTAGATACTGTTCTGCTGAAACTAAAGCATTGTAATATTTTTGCTTACTTTGTTTATATGAGGAGCTTTTTCTTGCTTGCTGCTGGGTTTGGTTTAGCGTGCTGTTGTTAAATACAAGTTTAGATGTGCCATGATAATGATCCTTGAGTAAGATGATTGAGGGTAATGTTAGTTTTTTATTTGAGTTACAAGTCATCTTTTGCAAAGGTTTCAATTCTGAAATGCCGACAAAGGAGACCGCCGCTAAAACCGAGCGGTACTTTAAACATGTACACAATAACCATTTAGCATCTGGTCTGTCAATAAAATATGTAAATGTAACTTTTGACGAGGGAGATGGAGAATATATAGGCAATTTCCTCTTCATCATTCAGGTGATTATCAATCAACTGGAGAGAACAACCTTTGCTAAATAAATGCAGGATGAAAACTGCTCTGATTTTTATCCTCTATTTATTGCTAATCTATCCACTATACAAGTTATGCGAGCATAGTATTTTTTTACATGCAAACGAAATCTCTCGTAGTAACTACACAAGATTGATTGACATTACTGCGAAGAGGAAACAACAATTTTTCAGGCCTCTGGGTTACTATAGTCGGTTCTCTCTCGCTACCAAATTCTCTACAAGTTTCGAAGGATATACAATAATTATTGTTATTTAAGCTATCTTATTAACAAAACTGCATACATGAATTCCGAGGTTCACTCCTTTTACCATGAAACTTCGCATGACACCGCGTAATACTGGTATTATCTATAATCCTAAATAAAGTGATATAATCATACTCTTTACTCAACCTATATAAATATGGTGTCATGTAAATGTCGGCATTGTTGGAGAATTCTTTGAAAATTTAGCCTAAAACGATTCGTTTATCTTTGAAATTAATTGGAGTAGCAACATTTCATTTTCTTTTGAATCCAGCTTGATTTTTAAAACTAAGTTGTAGACTCATGAATTATTTTATGATTTTCATTCCATTTAGAATGACATTTAATTGGCCCCCTTGGAATGGTTTCTACACGAGATTATGTTTTACATCGCTGCTTCTAAACGTATCCAAATCCAAATATTTTGTTATCTAATGTGTATAAATATGTGTATAAATATACTTTTATGAAAGCGATCGGGGAAATCTGATACGTTCTGAAATCAATGAGTTAAAAATTGACAAAAGTAGTCACAAGTTGTGAAACTATGAATTGCAAATAACATAATACGACAAGATGAATGCATAATAATAATTAAGCATTTATTAACTCAACAATGATCATGATTATAATAGTTTGTCCACGCGTACCTAAGCCGACAAAATTCCGCAAACAACGTCACAAAGGTAGCTACAAAGTCAGTGGTCTTTTAAATAGCTTTGTAAATACGCTGAAGTGATGACAGCTGCAAAAGTACGACTTCATCATTTCATTCTTCTTGTGTCATCCTTGTGAATTTCGCCAGAAAAAATAAACACAAAAGCGTAAATACCATTTTATCTTGAGTCAAATGTCAGATAAATATCTTTATTTTATAATATCTCCCTTTTTCTCCTCAGATTACATGATAATACCACACTAATAATAGCAATAACAATGGTATACCTTTCTTATTCAATTGCAGTAACAAAATATCATGTTCAAAAGGAAAGGTCGCATGTCATCTGACTGAGACAAATTTGTACAAAGAATTTATTGACTGCTCAACTTGACTATGAAGAGTTCATAAGATTGTGTACTGAATTATATTTCCCAGCATTGCATCGCATCATCGTCAAAAGGGAAGAAAAGTGTATTATATCCATGTATACAAGGAGCACGAGCTCCAGATGAGATTCTCCAAAGATGAAAGAAAAACGCCGGAGAAGAATACGACTATTTTATGAATAGAGTTGCTGTGTGCCTATGTTATTACCTCACTCTCAAGTACAGTATTAACTTAGACATAAAAGCAAGTATACAAATCGTTTCGCAGTGTGAGGCCCAATATAACAAAAAAATTATTATGAAAAGCAAGAAGGGAAGAAAAAAAGGATCTCACGAGTTGATTCTCTCGACTTTGCTTGTTCTTTTACAATAGCTTTAATAGAGGCATGGATAAGGATTATTGTGTGTGCACTAGCGCAGCACTGCAAAGGAAAAAAAAGTTAACTTCATCATCATGAAAGGATGATGAAGATGATGTGGTCCTGCACAGCAGTCAAGAAAAGTGACAATTGACTCATAACAACAACACATTTTTACAAACATAAAAAGTCTCAGACAATAGTAAGCAGAGCATTTTTGCCAAAAAAAAGAACGAAAAGATAAGTTGATTCTGTTGTGTAGCTTTACTTCCAAAAGAGTTTTTTTTGCTGCAGAATGGGTAATAATAATGTATTAAAATAGTATACTCTTAAAGAATTTTTCAACTTTATTGTTAAGGAATTCCATTGTTGCAAAATGAAATACCTTTGTACATCAAAATCGCTTATTATGTATGAACTACTGAAAAAGTTGCAGGGCACGATGATTATGATGGCTCTCTCTCTCTTTCTGATGTGTATAAAGTTTCATGTCGTTGTCTCCTCTTTTCATAATGAATGATGAAGGATGAGATGGGGTCCCCAAGTGGATACTTGCCTGCCTGTTTGAAGTTGATGATAATGACGAGTTCAGTGTGATGATGAAGATAATATCGCTTGTCACGGGGAAACCATTGAAGACCACATAATAATAACAACATCTAGAGAGTAAATTGAGCACCCGAACGTGATATATTTACAGCCCAACAGAGCTAATATAGTTTAAATAGATGTTTTGAAGATAATCTACTAGTTTTGTTGTAGTACAATCCAGTGTCAAGGGTAATGATGATCTTTGGTTTTCTCTCAGTTGATTTAACGTCGTTATTCACACCACCAGGCTTATACTTTAAGTGCCGTCCATATGAATGCGCTCATCCTATTAGTAATTTTATCTGGCATGTTATTATTATTGAGTTTTGAAAGCCAACATTCTTTTTCCTTTTAAACACCTTCGACGGTCTCCATTCAACAATAGATCACAAAAGTTTATACCCACCATCATTATGAACTCCCAACAAAAACTAATATACTTACCCAACACTTCACTGGAAAAATCATGGCAACGAAGCAGCATACACAATACACATCAAGTAATTCTGTATATTAGACCAAATAGATTTGGTTAGAGTCAAAATGTGAGTTAGTGAGAGGTAATCAAGCAGATGAGCAACAATAAAGACTTTAGGCGTGCTGAACTACCTTTGGAGGTTGGTTTTTGTAATCGACAGCTGGAATAATGTAAATGCGGTAGGCCATTTCCCGGAGGTCAAAAGAAAAGCTGTCCTCTGACAAGGTGAGAAGATTATGAATAGGAGTAATACATAAAAATGGGGTATGGGCAAGGAGAGAAGAAAATTAACTGTCATTCTTTCATTCATTTTTAATAAAAGAACTGCCTTACATAGCGTTAATCTTTTTATCATGATGTCTTGTTGAATTTTAGTGTACCAACAGGTTATACATTGAAAATGTTACGTATTCCAAACAATTGGATTTGTAAAATAATGTTATCCTGAAGTGTTTGAAAGGGATGTCATCGTATTTATCTTTGAATATCTTCATTTTTGTTGAATGCTCATTCCTCCTCTTTCTATTTACATGGATATGGGGCAACATTATACAGAGACGACAGTTGCCATTTAAGCATATCATTTTGACGTTACAATATAAAACCTGAAGTCGTCAGTCTAAGGTTTCCAGTCAAAATTATAGCATGCTCAGTGAAAAGATTAAATTAAGTTCATCGTCTGAATCACAATCTTTCAAGATAATTGAATTTCCCAATGAACTTATATTCTGTATGCATTAATTACTACCAAAATAATAAGAAAACTCTTTTTTTTTTGTACTTTTCTTCTAGTCAATTTTTACACGTTTAACGCATTTATCGAAGATTTACACTGAACAATTTGATAAAATATGAGCAATGCAATCATTAATGAAAAATACCAAGTCAGTGCAAATTTGTAAATTTACTGGCGACAGAAGTCAATGCTCGTATGATTGGAGTTTATGTATGCTTGGTTGGTACACACGTACATATGTGGAGAGAGGGGAAGAAAGAAAAATCCTTGCTTTTCTGATTCTTTTGTGACTTGTAAATATTACATGACTATATTTCAACGTCACCATTCTCTACTTTGTTCAGTTCTTGTTCGGTCGTTGTTGTAGCTGTCGTTGTGAGTGAATAACGATGATGAAAATGAATAAGCACACACACGGAGATAGGGTAAGCATTGAAGACATCCACATATCAGGAATAATATGTTTTAGTAGTTGATGCTAATAATCATCATTTCGTTTGTCAGGGAGACCGACAGAATAGAGTTGAACAACAACCAGAAGCATTTTCAAAAAAACTAAAACCGTTGTAAATAGCTATTGCAAAATATATGCATTTATGATAATAGAGTTTGCCGATGTCATTTGTAATTTGTAAATACTTCTATAAATTGGGTTGGGTAAACGGTGGAAAGACGGACCTGCTCTGTTTTAAATAAAGTGAAAATTCATTTCACTGGAACCAAATTCGATAGAATCTTCAAAATGCATCGTTAAATTAACTTTTTAACCTTGATTTAAACTGGGCAATGAACTTTTATTGGTTGCGAAATATTTTCTAAGGACAATTTAGCTGAAAATAATTTTTATTTGTAATTAGCATCTTTAGTGTGGAAGTAATTCAGTTGAAACATTAGAGCATGGAACTTGAATTTGAATCGTAGCCATAGGAACGGCGGCAGACTAGTAATACATTCTTATACAAGAATGATTGGCTTGAATACTTCAAATGCACCCTTGTTGCAGTACATGGTAAAGATGGTATTAAAAAGCACATTCAATCATGTTGATCTTTTTTCAAGCCAAGCTCACACAAGACAAACTGACAATGATTGACTTCATAAATTATTCTGGGAAACAAAATGGTCTCACAAAACCACAAATGCTGATGTTGATCATCACAATGACGAAGGCATGGCTGTCTAACTAACTATTAGAGAACGAGTGAATGCCATTCAATTCGTTACAAACAGTTGGGGAATATTGCGGTTGGTGATCCTCGTACTTACTAAAAAATTATGTCAGACTTTCAAGCTTCAAAGTACGAAGCACATCATGACATCATTTGTGTAAAAAGATCCAATTAAAAATTGAATATATGCATTGTCAAATCAGAATTGTTACATCTCCATTTTCCTTTAACATTTGTAATATTTTTTGTGCCTCGGTAATAAAGATGTTACAGTATTCCATGCTAATTTTATTTCCCTCAGAACAAAAGATAAACGGCTTGATTTAAAACTAAAAATGTGATCATCATGGTATGGTAGCATGAAAATAGTAAATAATGTTATAATTAAATTGGAACAACTGTGCAGTCATAAACATGATCATGATGAAAATGAATTTACCTCTTTAAAGATTTTTTTACCCGTCAGTGCATCCTCAGTCGTTCAATTTTTATACCTTGTTATTTAAGTAAAACGGGAAGGATGATAATCACAATCACATTATTGAGGAGGAGCATATAGAGCCACATCAAAATATCTGATTTCATTCGCTTAGTTATACATTTAATTACGTTCTCTTTTTCGAAAAGTCGTTCTGGGCTCAATAAAGTCCGGTTGTTATACACTTTGAAAAGTGTTCTGCCTCTATGCCCATTGAAAAATATGGTACCATTAACATCCATTATTTACTGCTGTGGCTGTACAAGACATTTGATTAAAGTGGGAAGAAGAGGTGATTAAAGAGATTTTTTGAAACACAAAAAGGCAAGAAAAACCATGTAATTCATTAAACCATTCATCTGATCATCATGATTTGATGAAGATGATATTGCTTTAGAGTGAATGATGCAGCATCGCGGTGAACTGCGTTTAAGATGGCGAGTTAATCAAGATGTTGCCTCACATTTTTCCGTGTTTCTTCAAATTAAACCATGCAACAGCCACTCTTTTTCTAACACTCAGTATTTTATTGTCTCTGTGCTTTTGTACGTCACTTGTACTCACGGTCTGCTCGATGGTGCATTATTCGACAGAAAACACTTTTTAGCGTGATGGGGCAATAAGAAGCATTCATCGTTAACTAGTAGTGGTAGAGTAAAACCCCCGTGTTGTAGTCAACTGCTTCTGATAATGAAGATAACAACGCCAAAATTTCGAAAGACATAAAAATAATTACAACCAGTTGTAATAATAATGTTCATCACTTCTTACATTTTCTTTGAATGACTTGTGTTAACTATCAAGTTTCATACATCACATTAGCACAATGAGAGTGAAGTCATTCGTTGAACAGCTTCTTGACTTAAAGCTGCACAGAAAAAGTTTAAATGCTAAACAACTTGTGAATGCAACAAGCCCCATAAAGTATAAAAGAATTGTTACAATGAAATGAGCAGGAGAAAGGTGTGCACTTCTCATCATTACCGTCCCATACCGATTTTATACGGCTTTTGAAACAGAAAGCGAGATATATTTCCTTTCTTGTCGGTTTTCCTTACTTCTGCTTAGCTACCGTCTCTGCTCCATTCAATCTCAGGATGACATTCAAAACGTTGTCCGTGTTCATGATGAGTGAATTTGAAGAGCTTTATTTTTCTGGAATGAACCGCAACAACAGCAGAGAGCAGCGATCAACATCAAACCAAGATGTTTCATGTTGGTCAAACAGAACAACAGCAGTAGTGGCACCAAACCTCACGAATTTCCTGAATTGACAGAAGCACGTAAAAAGAGAGAATAGATTTAGATGGATGGATGACTGCAAGCAGGGCGATTCGAATTGAAAAAAGGCATTTATAATAGACTCGTAGTCAATTAAGGACGAGTTTTGAATTTGTCTCGCATCAACCTTTAAAGAGATAGTAGTAGTAGTAGTTGTGATGAAGTATATTATAAATATATTATATAGCTGAAGCACTTTTGCTCTGCATAAAACTTTTCAAAAGATATAGGTAGCATTTATTTTGCTTCAGAGAAATTATTGAATGCAGTCACAGTCGCAAAGGAAAAAACTGGAAGTTAATTATAAGTATTTGCTGCTGTGTATGTGTGACGACAACGTTGATGTTAATGATAATATTGTATCATGATGATGATCAATGGCTAAATGATTATGCGAGTTGACACGGTTCCCTTTTTCCCTCTAGGGTAATACAGTGTACTACATAAATGGGCATATACAAGTCTATTATATATAGCCAGGCACGAACAAATTGTCATGTTCTTTTTGGAAGGATAGGCATATGGGGAAATGGTGACGAAATTGTATAGCTGACCTGGCTTGGCGCTGCTGCGATGATGGTGGTAGTAATATAATAGCATAGTAATAATAATAATGGAATGGTACAAGCCCCTTTGCTCACATTTTCCTTTATACAATAATCATAAAAAGAAACTTACTTTTTCCTGGGATTTTTCAGCGTGGCAAGCAATCTGAAAAAAAGAGAATATTGCTGCTGAAACGAATCAACGGAGAAATGGCTATGCTACGTGAATGGAAGTTTTTTTGTATACACTACACACGTGTTTTTTTAACACTGAAATGGTGAATAAATATCTACAATACCAAAAAGTCACTCAGGTCACCAATATTATTGTCACTGTGACTATTTTGAATGAGAATAACAATGATTATGATAATGACCCCCAAAAAAGTGCAAAGGGAAATTGTTCGATAAGGGCATAAAACGTTTGAAACAACATTAGACATATCATCATCATCGTCATTCCCAGTCGTCGTTTTTGTTGTCATTATTACCACCATCACCGCCACCATTCATAGCCAAACACCAAAAAAGAGCTCTCAAACAAGCGAGATCTCCAGTGAAAGAGAGAGTGATACTCAGGCAGTATTTGAGTGGCATTAGTGTTCATTCTAACACCATTCAACAATAATAACCATACACATAAAGATACATACATATTGTTATACTTATATATACATGTAAAAATAGGGAACATTATACAATTTAAAAAGCTCATTGGGTTTAGTATCATGATTTTGATGATGATGTGTCTGCACACACAGGCACACAGAGTGAAAGAAAAACAACTCGTCGACAACAGACTATTTAAAAATTATTGCTCTGCCCCTCCAAACTTGTCATGTTCAAATAATACTTCGGTTACAAATGGCTGGATTTCTGTAAATTATGGTAAATTAGCAGCTGAGATTATTATATGGTGATGGTGTGTGCCCGTCACATTGTGAGAGAAAAAATATATAAATATGTACAAGAGTTTACTTTCGAAAAACTGTACGGCTATTAATGTTATGAGTGGTGACCCGAGTTTATATCACTGATTCTCTATGACTCTCACGTCTTTTATATCGTCAACCTCTCTCTTTACTCTTTAGAGAGTGGTTGTTAGCTACATTTTTGGACATGAATACCAAAAAAAAATTCTCGTCGGTTAGAGAAAGACAAGTTTACTCACATTTTATCGCTCTTTTAAAAAGCTGCTGGGGCAACGTATGACAAATGCATAAAAATGAAAGAATACTTTTCAAAAATCTATTAACGACTGGCTAAAGTTTACTTTCTGGCTGTAATAGAATCCATACGGATATAAATTTGCAGTTGTTATTTTTTCAGTTCAAGATGATGATGGATAGTAGATTAATGTCAGTAATAAAAATCACAGCGAGCAAATACACCAAGGAAAACCAAATAGTTTGCCAATTTACTGCATTTGTCATGTTGGTTGTGAATCTATTTTGACGCTGACATACAACATAGAGCTTTTTGTAGTAATTTGATAGCTAAATGTTCCTTTGCTAGCTTTGCAGATTTTTTTCCCCAGTGTAGCTATGTGTGCATATGCATACGTATTTTGAAGACTTCTTTACCACGTTATGGGATAATAGGGAACAACCTATAAAGCATTATTTGGCGTTTTTAAAGAGGGCTGTCAGTATTTAAGCTCCCACGTATTTAGAAGAGTTTCAACGTTACTTGATTACTTAACAAGTGAAAAATAGTCAGTTTCGACAAGGGAGATTATCTCTTGATGTCTGTGTTTCAAATGATGATTATGAGGAGGATGGTGAACGATGATTGTGAGTGTATGTATATTTTGATGTGCTTTCTGATGATGATACTTTTGAATCTTCAGCCCTGCTCACTGCTACGAATTAAACCTTCGTAGAAATAAACAAGCTTGTGCTCTATGCATCACATGATCTACTACATTAAGAGGAGAAAAAAGTGTAACCATGATTGCCAGTATAAATGAAGTTCATGTGATAAATAAAAGTTTTAAAATAGAGGTTTTTAGATGAGTTGAATAAAACAACGACATTTAGAATAGGAGAGGAGATAAATGAACGAGGAGCAATAAATGTAAAATGTAGGTATCTAACAACTTGAAATATCAGGTACATTACCCCAATGAAAAATGGCTTTTTCACGCTTTTCGGAAGCAAAAATTTACAAATTTATGATTTCCTTTTGGAACTGACTTGTGTGTGTCGGTGCTTGATAATGATGATGAGTGAATAAAGTTGTAGAGATGATAACTTCGGGCCAGGCGGAGAAATGAGTGAACGAAATGAAACAGACATGCTAACAACCATACAGCAATATATTACCACAGTATTCTCATCATCATTAAGTAGTAGGTCAGTTGTTGAGAAGTTTTCTAGAGCATATTGTTCGGCTGATGACTTTATAATGTGAGGTGATGCTGTTGATTTGTAAGTCATGGTCCGCACTGTCATTTTAAATGGTATGGAACGGTGTAAATCCGTCTAGGTAATATGCTCAAGTATATACATTTACACTGGATAGTATAATATGTTTTAAAATTTGTTGGCTGTCGCTTCACATTTACTTGCTACACACACACACACGGTTAGAAAATTAAATCTATACATGATGGTTCTTCTTCCCCCATAATACTGACTGATATTATTACGTGCTGTTGGAGCAGCAGGGAGAGACGGTAAAATAAAAACGTAAAGCTGTCAAATCTGTGGGGAATTATTTAATGTCTTCATCTTCCTCTTTTTTAATATAAGGATTGGTATATGTATATATTATGGTTTATTTATGTGTGAACTTTTTTGTACCATATTACCATCATGTTGACAATTTTACTAGTTCGGTTGTAACAAATTTGAGCGACTAAACAACAGCATTCATTTGTATTTATAGAAAACTGTTTATTTACGTGTTTATGCGTCAACCAATATATCACAGAGTATTATGGCGTGAAAGAAGGAGCGCATCTAATGATAATATTATATTACAGAAAAGTGCAAGAGTTTAAAAGATAATATTAGCGTACCTTATAATTTTGCATATTATATGCTTCTACTGTACAATTCCGCATATTATGAAACCGCATTTTATAGTTGTGCTGATTCAGATATGAAAATCTTAAATCACGAACGAACGACAGCGTCAGTGGTTCTTCTAAGTGGTGTCGATTGGCTGTGGTACTGTTCATAATATTACAAAATTGAAAATAATATTCAATCTTTCACCATCAAATAAATATTCCTTCTCTAGACATAACGTCACAATCTTTTGCTTCCTAACTTGATTTTTTCGTTTCTCTTTGATTTTGTCTGTTATCTTCAACGTTTCTTGAAGAAATATGTCAACTTTTTGCTATGCAAGTTGCATGCCACCACAAAATCTGATCGAAAAATTAAAGTTTTTAAACGGGCCACAAATACAGCTTTTTTGGCATCACTTAAACGCAATGGTGATTTCATGAAAGGCTGTAATGAGGCCAACGTCTGTCACTTAAAAGTTTAAATGACATTATTTTTTATGTTTAACACAAAGTATCAAGATGATAAGCGTTTATTTTGTCATGTAGGTAAAACTCTTTCCCATTATTGAGATAACAAATGTTAGTAATAAAATAGTGACAAAATTTTAAAATTTAAGTAGGAGAACACGTAAAGGATAAAAAAGACGTACTTAAAAAGGGGAAAACGTAAATGTACTTAAACGGTAGTTTGAAGGTAGTCGTCCCCAGTTGAAGCGTAACGTCATAAATTTTAGTGCTGTAAAAACTTGCCAACTTGAAAGGGTTGCTTTTTATAAACGTTGTATTATATTTTGCATCAAATATTCAATGCCTGGTTGGTTGAGTGGTAGTAATTCATGGTCCATGCAACAGAGTCATATATGGTGGTGTTAATCGAATTCATAAATTTGTTTGCTAATTTTGTTTTATGATCCATGCTGTTAAAGACATTGGTCAGCTAATCTGTAAAAAGTGAGCAATAACTTGACCATGCACTCATAAAGGATGTTTCTGGAGAGAAATCTCATCAGGATTTTAAAAAACAAATTGATCAATTCTAATTATCTCCTTATAATAATTCCGTAATTAAATATAATCAAGTAGAATACTCTAAAAAAATACAATGTAAAATGGTCCTCTTTAATACTTTAATAATATGAGTACTCTGAACAGTGCTTAACTTTTGTTAAATTGCTAAGCATGCATTTTGTTTGACGCTTCTTTTTACATAAAACAATTTTATAAAATTTTGTGCAATTTCAAAAAATGCTCTTCAGAAAAGGCTAATACAAGTAAGTGTATTCGTCTACACACGTGAAAAGATTGTCAACTTGTAAAAATGTTAATCCATTTGTGTAGCGAGTGGAAAATAAGGACATCATTAGTAAAAACGCTGAACGCGCATTCCCATTTAAACATTTCAACAAAAAATGTAGTTTGTACTGCTAATCCTGTCTATCTCGCCACTTAATATAACAGAAATTGATGTTAGATAGGAAAGAGAAATATAGCCAACTCGATTTGTGAGTTGAATTTATCCAAGCAGAGTGTGCATACTTGGAGTAAAAAAATATTATAGACGACGGGTGAAAAATACCATGACCGATACAGCAACATTGTGCATTTTCATCGTCTCCTTGCAAATAAATGGCATACTCTTTTTCTCTCGTTGTTCATAGTTAAATTTCATTACACACACACAGGCAAAACCATGTCAAACAAATCACACAAGTAAAAAATATATTCTGCTTGAAGCCATGATAATAAAGAAGTATGCTATCTGTCTGCTTGTCTCTTTCTCTTTTCATGTGATTTCTTATTAGTTTTGTCATTTGACTTCCTACGCATCATACACTGAAAACTTTACGTACTTTGCTTTTAACGTGTGCTCACAAACACCATCATCACCACAGCCCACCAATTGAACGGTTGATAGGTTTGATATTTTTACTGGTGTTATTAGTGCCGAGCCGATGATGATTATGATGAGTGTAAGCATCCCTCACTCTAAAGCACGATCCTAACCTGTAACCATGTTAATTTAGCAGTGTACCACCACGCACTCGTGTAGATATTAGCTAGTTGAAAGACATAAGATTGGGATTGTGGATATGTGCCAGTAATGCATTAAATAGAATGAACTTAATAGTTAATTATGTCGTTTTCTCCTCTCTCCACATATTTTTCATGACAACTTAATCCATCTGACAAGAAGATGAGATGAGGAAAAAACGCCAAATGTTATCTGTATACATAAATATTTCTTTGCAATAATATGAATGTGTAAACACATATTCGTGTGAGCCAGTGTGTGTGGCAAAACGACAAGAAGCACAATTTATTATTTTAAAATTGTCTTCCCTGAGGTAAAAGAAGTTTGTTCGCTTTCTGTGTGTGTTGGAAGGGAAAAGTGAGACGGATCTGAAATAGACCTGCAGCGTCGATATGTTAACCGATTTCGTTTTAAATACATACATAAAAATGTTTTAATGAGACAAGTGGGCATTTCATGTATGATTTTACAAACTATACTTCAGTCAATTACAAAAGAAGTAATTTTCAACCGATAATACAAGAGTTGAAAATTCAATCTACTCAAATGCCTATTAAGATGATCGCTTCATTTCATTTTTTTCCGGACGAAGTCGACTGTATGCGTGATTTTGATTGAGACATTCTACTTTTGTGCTCTACCGCATCTCCTATCAGCCACTGCGACGCAGCAGCTACAAAACAACAGCACCTCTTCACATAACTATTAGACAAAATCTCATGCTGTTTATCTACCCTGTGTAACAACTTCAGCAGTGAAAAGCGTGAAGATAATCATTCAGAATTTTAATAATGAAAAAATACAAAATAAAATTTGAAAAAAAAACCAGCCTAAGAACATCATCAAATTATACCATTGTACCCGTCTTCCCTCGTGGCTCACTCACTTTATTGTCAGTTTCTGTTTAGTTGGCAGTAAAAAAATGAACAGCTTATAATAATAAAGACGATAATAATTATAGTAATGGCGATATTACATATTTCAAGTAAATTGGACAGACGCTGGATGAAGAATAATAATAAAAACAATGAAAAAGGTTGTATTTGTGATATGCACAGAGCATGCATCAATGATAAAATATATTTATTAAGTAGCGAAAGTACTTTTAGATTAGACTCAAGTATCTGTCCGCAAATAATTGGTTACCAAAATAAAATCACTGACCATAAATATAATAAATCTGGATTTTTTTGAAGATTTATATTTATACACATGCTTTTCATTTACTTTGCTCTTAACAAAATGCACATTAAACATTTTTATCAGAAATAAATTCGAAATTCAAGCAAAGCTATTCTTTTGCTACTTTGTTAGATGCGATATTTTTAGTTTAATGTTATTACAACAGCCACCAAAAGAGCTACCACCATGTACTACTGAGTTGCTAGAAGGGAAAGAAAAAATGGGTTTTATATTTTTTGGGGAGTATATAACGATGATAATAATAGTCATAATGATAATAAAGTAGGCAAACGTGGGGAATAGATGCAGAGTGCGTCACATATTAACTTACCGTCGTCGGTGGTGGCGGCAGTGATGGTAACTTTATCCTACCTGACTAAGAAAGTTAATGAAGAATTGGGAAAATAGAGAGGAATCCTCCGGGAGGAAGGCGAAGGTGGGCTTGGCAATATTACTCATTACAATATTATTTCTTTTTCTTTCTTTACTCTTTTCGGTTGGATTATATCATATTATGATGCAGCACAAACATCCTTATCATCGTCATGTTTTCCCTTCTCAAAAATTGAATTGTAGAACTTGTAATAATAATCATAATAATAATCATGATATAATGAACATGATGATTTTCCATATTAAATTACCATGAAAATGCACGTCTTTTCAAAAATAAAGTACCAATCTTTCCGAGTCCTATATGATTTCTTTAGAAGACTTACCAAAAAAAGTTTTTCTCGTTCAACCCATTTTATTTGCCCGTTGAATAATAATCATCTTATAATTATTATCATATCATCTTCGATGGGTCGGGCATTCTTCACGAACTACCTTGCTTTTTTGAGAGGAGGTTATTAAATAGTGGATGAATTAATTGATGCGGATTTTAGTCAGTAAACTTTTTCATTGGGTCTAAGGAAACGACTCGTATTATTTAAAAAAGAAGAAGAATAGTTGTACAAATTTTAAAATTTCTCTTTATTTTTGTATAATCTTGTGTAGTAAGTTGTTTCAGCAGTAATTATGTTTTTGCTTCACTATTAAAAAAGTATAATTGTATTTTTTTAAAGCAAAACTTAAATATCTAATTTGTGTTTAGTTAAACTTTTGTGCACGTATGTAAGTTGTATGATAATTAGAGTGTACTTAAAAAATTTCTTAAAAGAAAATTAAGCTGTTTGAGCATTAATCTGTTAAATAATTGTGCATGGAATTAACTACCCCTCATATTTTAAAAGCAGTGTCAGGGTGTACACATATTTTGAAGTTGCTAATGTGTATGCTTGAATGCTCATAGCATACACATTATTTTTTCCGAGGACATTAAACCGTTCATCCACTTTTCCATAAAAAATGATTTCTTGGCGTTCTTTCTTGTAGAAGAACAAAAAAAAATGAGAGAGGCAAGGAGTAGATTTGAAGAAAATGAGTCTGCACATAAAAGTGTTGGATGCCAGCTAATAATGTTGTGTTTTTACACGCATAACATGTTGAATAGGAAGAAGGTGCAAGATGACTTAATAATATGAATGATAATATAGACACTTTCTGTATATTATTTATGTATATCCACTTGGGGACTTGGGTTGGAATGAAAGAGTGAATAGAATGGCCATGAACGTAGTTGAATGTGGTTTTTGGCATCATCATCCATTATGTATTTTTTTCATATACACGTATACGCTTTTACATGGGGCCACCCAAGAAACGGGCCGTTTCGGCCACCCAAACGCATCCAAGAGGACAAAAACACTAAATAGACGCTAATGAGCTTGGCGGACTTGATATGAACTGAGGAAGAAACAAGCCTCTCATCTCAATCTTCCTCTGTCTTCTTGGCTGACTGACTGGTGGTGATGATTACTACGTATAATGTAATATCTGATGTATTATTAATCCTGACTGAGTGAATGCTTTTTCTGAAAAAGCTTTATTCAAGGAGAGAAAGAAGCGACCAATAGAAACACGATGAGTATCACTCACAGTCAAATAAAGTAACTATTGCCTATTTTGTTTAAGT
Source organism: Entomobrya multifasciata (assembly GCA_034693345.1). Lineage (NCBI taxonomy): Eukaryota > Metazoa > Arthropoda > Collembola > Entomobryomorpha > Entomobryidae > Entomobrya > Entomobrya multifasciata. The sequence goes on along the minus strand of JAQFXM010000065.1, from coordinate 53,898 downwards.
TTCTACATACACAAATGGAAAAAGAAATTGGTTAGCTTCGTTGTTATAATAAAAACAGATAAGGATAAGCATTCTTCCCATCAAGCAAGGAGTACAGAAAAAATAATGATTATTGCTTGTTCCTTCCTATAACTCGTTTATTCTGAAGTAGGCTTCACTTTAATATAATATGTATGTATGTACCATTCATGCATGGGAAAGAAAACTGTGGAAACATAAATTTTAAGATGACATAATATAAAAATACATACAAAGATTCTAAACTGAAAACTGCACATTGCAGTTAACTCATGTGCATATACACAGTATATATGTAATATTGCATCCTGCAGTATCAAATGAAGATCCAGGAAAGAGTATTTTCGACACAAGGCATTTGTTTAGTGCACACCTATTGTAACACTTAATATGAATATGTACGTTTATCATCTCATCTTCAACAAGGCATGCATCTCTGCTTGGCATTTGTATGTAGCGTATAACAAGTATATGTAGATGTAGATATTACACAATGTTCGCCGGTCGACTCGACATGCCTCATGCTTCAAATGAAAAACAAGTAGTCAAGCAATGTAGTTAAAACAAGTTGAAAGTTTGAGTGAGTGTTTGTGTGAGAGTGAATCCCACTGTAGATTCCCTTTCCATACCGTATGTATGGTAACTTGGCCAATGTGGTTGTTTGGCTCCGCCTGCCTACCTCGAAGGCGGCCCATCTGCGTCAATTGACCTGTCAAACATGCTAACTTCCCCCCACTCGTTGATTCGTTATTCAACAACAACAACACTAACTCGTTTTCTTCTTTTCTCTCTTTCGACTTGCTATTCCCTTCTTGTACGCATTTACACACACACTAAACACAATCATTCAATCTTCACATCTTCAAAAGTCCGTCAGTCGGTTTTCGTTTACGTGAAAGTGAGCAGTCTGCACACATACTGGTAAATATGCATGCATGCTAACTGACAGGCATAGCAAAGTAGAATCGACTTGAGGAAACTTTACATGCTTTCGAGTTGCATGTTATATTATGGCAGAAGAAGCAAAACCGAAATAAATAGCGAAGCGACTCGCAGTATTAAACCGGCTTGCTGCAGTGGCAGTGCAGTTCAATGTAATATGCCATTCAAGTTGAAAGCTTTGTAGTTAAAAATGCGTTGCTGCCTCCGTTTTTGTGACAGTCATCACCACATTCACACACACGCATCGTCACCCTCATCATGCAATCAAAAATTTTAACTAGTACCTCTCTCCACTCCAAAACTAGTATTTAGAAATTGTACTAGTGCTAACTTCACATTTTCTAGGAACACAACAATAAAAACTGTCATACCTTTTCCAGAAATTCTAATAAAGGTAGAGTAAAAAGACCATTTTCAAGAAAATTGCAGAAAAAGGGTACATACATGCACATTAACTGAGGGTTGTACTTTGATGAGCAAAATTTCAGCAAAATAAAAAAAAATCAGCAAATTATAAGCTTCTATTTGATTAACTTTGCGACTTTCCAACAAGCTGTATACATTGCATAAAACATTTTTATATGCATTCCATTACATGACCACAGGTAGTTTTATTCTTTTTCAGCCTGGCCAAATATGTATGCATGAGTTGTATTGTAATTGAGAATTATTATGAGCCATGAGCTCGTTGATCTATCATTACTTAGATTACAAGTCAAACTTCTTTTGCCCAGTAACAAAAAGGCCGCAATTACTGGAGCAGTGTATCACCTTTCACATGCTAGTAAACACAAGATGCATCCAAATATCATAAACCTACCAAATATAAAGCTCAAAAATATTTTGCCTACCGGCTTATTCAATTCGTGCTTTTGGGTACGGTGTATCTACACACTGCAATTGCATTACCATGGACGCCTCTCCTGCTTTCGTGCAATAATAAATGGCAGAGTGCTGGTAGTGGTGGTGCCGTTTCTCTCATACCTTTTCATCCCGTTGTGGAAACAACAGAAATCAACATTACCAAACAGAAAACATTGAATATTACAGTCGTTTTTCTACCGATGCATCAACAAAAGTGAAAATAGTGTATTTGGTAAAGAGCTGAGAGTTTTTGCCACATTGTTATTCAACCTATACACTTTTCCTTCCTTTTTTAGGCAGACAATAATAGTAAGTAGTAGCTCAACTCTTTCATGACCTTCTATGTTTTCATGTATGGTTTGCTCCTGTTTCGTTGTCGATTTAGTCGCCGTGTTTGCTTCTATATGTAATTCACCCATTGCCGCTTTTGTTGCAACTCTCCATCGTACCAATTGCTTTAGTTACTTACCCATGTCGATTTGCCTGGTTCTATCGTCATAGTGTCACGTATTGTCGGTGTTTGATACCGAATTTGTTCCCGTATAAAACTTTTCATGTTTCCTGATTCCGTCCAATGTTTTGGAAAAAGTTCCTTGTTTTATTTGTGCTTTTTTTTGCTATACCAGAAATACACGACATAAACACACATGTGTAATAGGCAACCAAAATAATATATACTCACGTGTAGTCGGTCAGTCCATATCTCATATTTTAATACAAAAATTGTTCATGTAGATAAATGCAAGCGAAAAAGAATGGGAAGGAACCAGCAAGCTATTTAGTTAAACAACAGAATTGTATAAAAACGCTTTATGAAAAATGTCAGGTTGACTTTTGCCGTGCATATATAACATATATAAACGCAAGCTCGGTTTATTCACATTCGAATTGTTGGAAGAAGCGAAGCAAAATATTTGGTAGTAAATACATTCATAGAACATTGAAAAAATTACTTTTGTAGCGATGCAAAGTGGTCATTACTATTACATTGTATGCATATGTACAACCATAAGGATATTGTGTACAAAACATTTACGTTTAAGAATTGTAATATATAACTTTTAAGCTGAATTTTTTATTCTATACAGCCAGTGCAGCAGTACACACTAGACTACCACGAAACGGATAGAATAATGGATGTAACTTCACACATAATATGAAAGCCTTGCCGTGTACTTTATAAATGTGTTGATTCTCTCTCCCTCTCTATAAAATTTGTGTGTCGGCTTCTTTTGAGAGCATTATATTATTGTACAATGTGTTCCTGCGGTTTGCTTCTTTGGAGAGAGAGAGAGGAGATCGCTGCTTCTACCAGTTTAAGCTGATTGTGAGCAAGCCTGCTACTACATGCTGTACTGTTGCTGGTGGTAATGATAACGACTTTTTATTCCAGCAGAACAGTGTAAGAGAGCTGGTTAATAGTAATAATATTGTAAGTTGAGACAGGAAGAATAAGAAGTGAATAAGCTAAAGCAATAAGATAGCACTTAAAAGTGGTAATAATCCTTGCCATGTATTCAAAAGTGTTATTCTTTTTAAATACAAGAATGCTGGTGGTGATAGGAAGATGGACCAAGAAGACGGCAAGTTGAGTAGAAGAAGAAAAGTGTAATCATTTCTCACATTATTAGATGATTGCTCACCACCGCACCACTTTGTAAAAGGCAAAAGAGGAGGTAGAGAGCGGCTGTATCAGAGAGAATTTAGCTGGCTTACTGAAAAAGAGCTAACTTTAAGAAATGATAAACCATTGCTGACACCTCAAGCCTAAACGTTGCTGAGGCTCAATAAAAGTCTTCCCACAGTGTAGAAAAGCTATAGTGCTCGTGTTAGTGAATCACAAAGGGACACTTGACTTTGACCATGCAGTAGTGTAGTGTGGGTAAATTCGGAAACTCTGGAGATATCGGTTTTTTAATGTCAAGTTCCATTATGTATATGTAATGAGAAAAAATATAGTGTGTATTGACAGGATCACACATCATGTGCCTCCATTCAGGAAATGATACTTTTATATACCAAGTACCTCCTCAACGTGTTTAGTGTCAATGTGTGTGCTTGAGTGTGAGTCAGAATCAGTAAAGAAATAACAATATTAGTACAGTTTGTCTTGACGTTCAGACGAGTAAGTATGTGAACAAAGGCCTCTTTCCCTAGCACAGTTTCAATTTGTATACATGGGATTGACAGCATCACAGCAAATATACAGACATTAAGATATATACTTGCTTATTTGACAGCCTCAAGCAAGCTATCGTATATACAATCATTTATCACTGTGAAATGATCTCATTCCGTCAAAAGATTTGATCGGGTTGACTTGTGCATTTTTTAGTGTTTGCGAAAAAGTCCTACCAAATTGTGTAAACTTCAAGTATATCTCAACTTATCTTACAAAAATCAAGCAGCATATATCTCAAGTGGTTTTGGGGTATCTTGCTATTGTCAACATATTTATTGAGAAGACATATATTCCTCCACTTACCATCATTATTACGCCAGCCTACTTATGAACATAATTTTTGTGAACATATTAAAAAGCGTGAGTATATGACAAGTGGATTGGATCTATCTAAAGATGAAATGAGTTTTTAATGCGAATAAGCCAAAAGGAAGAGAAAACCATGCACCATTGGTAACCACATCATCATCATTTCACGTAAGCAAATAAGGAGAATCTTTTAGAGCCCGCCCACACGCATTTCTTCCTGCCCTGCCACTACTGTCAGTAGGACGATAAAACACATCAGAATCAACACCAATTCAGTCCTCTACACGACGTACAGGGAGTTTTATGTGGAGCATCATCAAAAAGTGCTGGTGGGCAACAATACTCCAAAAGAAAGACTTTTTGTTTCGCAGTATTTTATTATTATTGTGATTGTACGCAATCATCAATGCAATATTATTTTCTTCTAATCTACAACCCACTTTTGTTGAGCCAGTGTCTAGAAAACGCTAAAACGCTGCTGCTGTCAGTTTTTATATTTCACTACTTGAATTGTCCTCAATCAAACGTCAAAGCGTTGACAGATATATCATCATCCTCATTCGTCTATTACCAATTTCAGTCACTGTCAAGTCGAAGTGAACACATTGAGGAGCGCTGCCTTGACTTGTGTGAGTGAGTGTCTCTGCTCAACTCACTTGGCTTGCCACTGTTATCTATCTAGAGACAAAAATTATTATAAGCCTATTGTGCTACAACCACCATACAACAAGCAAAGCTCCCTCACTCGTTCTCGTACCCTGCACGCCTGCACACACCACCACATGTCTTGAGTAGTGTGTGTTGTCAATCATGTATGCTGTTGTGTGGATAGATAGATATATGAGTGTAAGCTAATAGTTGGTGATTTTGACTGGTGACTTCTCATTTCTCAAGTGTACATGTTCACGACGACGAGCAAAAAGGTAACTCTGAGCGGCTATAACGAGTCAGTCAATCTTCACACTACCTGTATGACTTGTCATCACCTTTGTTCAATAATGCAAAAAAGTTTAATAGAGCTCTCAAAAGTTTGATACTATTTTTCGATCAGTGGACAAGGGTGGCTCTAGCTGTGCTGAATTTTATACTTGTGCAAAACGATTAAGAATTCTATCGGAGCAATTCCATGAGAAAAAATAGAGAAAAAAGTTAATTGTGACTTGGTGTCGATCTACAATTTTATTCTCTCGAAATTTCATTATAACTTACTTTAAACGCGTTCAACCAGATAAACACAGAAAAAATAACACATTTTAAAAAGAATTTCGTTTTGCTGAAATTCAATCAGGATCTGATTTGTGTGGGTGCAACCAATCGTGTAAAATAATTATTTTGGGAACCTCTGTTTTCATTAACGTACAGTTAACTTTTAGTTCAAAAGAAGCAACTAGCTGTATAGTGATAAAAAAAGAGGATTTTTTTGACTTTTCATACTCACCGTGTTTCATTTTGACCCAAGTCAAATGTGCAAAGCTGATGAAGAGAGACTGAAAAAAGTAACAAGTCATTTCCCGGATTCACCCATTTCATTAATTTTAGACATTCACACTGCACAAAAAAATCAGACCGGCATAAAAATAGTGATGATGAGACTACCAAATTACGTATTAAATATAGTGTGTATGTATGCAATCCTCAGTGAAGGTGTGAACTTTTAAAATACACAGCGATCCAATTGATAATCAAAGAATAACGCCTATACCAAACTTCCTGTGAAACACAGCTTGATCAGTTTCTTTAGTGGCCATAAATGGCAGTTATTGAGTATTTTATACATTTTCATGCATAGATAATATCAACTTTGTACGACGACAAATTTTCTTCAATAAATTAAGGAATTACAAAAAGATAATATGAAAAAGAAATTGAACTGAATGAGGAAAAGCGTCACCTTTCAAAATACTCGACTTAATTGGATCTCACGTGCAGTGCATTCATGCATAAAATGAGACAACATATTTTGCAGCTTTTAGAGTAGCTTAAAATAAGCAACTTGTGTTGCATGCATTGCATGACAGTGAACGAACATACAGCCCTTTTAGTATAGCACCCGAAAATAACATGTCGTTTAACTACAATAAGTATACAATTGTGTATAAATAAGAGTGACATTTAACAACTAAAAACTATAGTGTGTTGTAAAGTGTTCTCAGTAAAAAGAAACGGTGATAAAATCATTTTTTCCTCGAGTAGACATATATACATATGAATATTCCCACGAAACATTTATCTTCATTTTTTAATTAGTGAACTAACCATAGTTGCATTTGATGCATCATAAACCTGTGTACTATTACGGCAGTGAGGAGGAAGGATCACCGTTAAAGTTTAGTCCTTCCTCTATACCGTTTGCAATTCTGGCAAGTGGAGAAACGATCTCTTTAGCCGAACCAATGTGTGAGGCAAAAATGGACCAGGAAGCTGCTGAGAGTGACAAAATTGAAGCAAAGTCACCTCCCCCACCACCTCCACCCCCAACAAGTATACTTTCCAGTCATTGTAATAAAAGTTTACATAATCATCATCATCACCACCATCATCATCAAGGAAAAGGCCAACCTCTTACACCAAATAGTCAAGATGATGAAATGTCATCTGATGATCTTATTAGTGTAGGTGGAAGCCCGTCTCCCTCACTCACATCTCCAGATAATCTGTCAAGAGCAAATACTGAGGACTTTTGTTCAGAAGACGAATATTTCAGACCGCTGAAAAAACTCAGAATGCTTCAGGTAAATTTTTATTTTTATTATTTAATCGAGCATTGATTACACTTACGAGAAAATAATAAGGTAAACAGGATGTGTTATTTGACGAGAAAATGCCATGTAGATAGGGTTACCCATTTCTCGGTATCTTCCTTCTTCTCACTTTCACTTCCTCCCAGGATGTAGGGTATTAGTTTATAATAATGATGCAGAAAAGATCACTTTCTTGTAGTCTAGAAGCCTCTATATTTTGTACATACTGTTCTATTTTCAAGCGAAAGCCGATATTGGGATTAATATAAATCATAAGTATTTTTTCCTTGCAATGTTCTATGACGCATTGAAAGTCAACTTTGGTATTAATTTCGAAAGCTTACATCATATAAAATATTGGTATTGATATCCTATAAATAAATTACTGTTTTCCCTCAAACATAAAAAACACTTCTACTATTACCTTTTACTCCTAACAAATATGTTTTCTAGTTAATTTTGTCCTCGTACCGATTTACACCTGATTACGTAGATTACTCTTTTTTCTGTTTAACCGTTTCATAATTTTGTTGTTGTGTAGGTGGAATCCCCGTCAGGTCAGACGCCAGCTGGAGTAAAGTCCTTTTCCATTTCCGATATTCTAAGTCATAAACCTGCAAAGGGAAGTAATGGTAGCGGATCCCACAAAGACTGTAGTGCTAGTGCTACCAGTGGTGGCCGACATGCTGAAAGAGAGAGAGACAGAGAAGCAGTTGCACAGCAGAGAATAGTTCGCCCATGGGATGCCCAGAATAAATCGAATGGAAGACGAAACTCAAATGATGCGTCTCCATTAGATGCCCTATTTCAGATGACATCGAAAACGTTTGATGGACTCAATGGTCATCATGAGAATTCAGGTAAACATCTTGTCTTAACAATTACATGCACGTTGGCTTTTTTCTGCTTATTGCAATTACACTATGCAAACACACTGCTTTAACCTGAGATACTAATAAAATACACTGTTTTGCACGGCAATTATGATTTCCCAGTCTGTCACAAAATCGGTGCGTAATTATTTTAAGGATATGTAAATATACCATACGTTTAACCCTTTTCATTAATTATTATGTTCACAGTTGTTGTGCATGATGTTATGCAAATGTCAACAAAAAAGTAACAAAATTGCTAAAAAAGAGAGTAGAGTAACATGCGATGCGATGGCACTCACTTTGGGTATTTTACACATACCCTGGAAATTTTAATAGTAATAATAACAGGTTTCATACATTTAATAATAAGTATATGCATGTTTTCATTTAAAAAAAATGTTTCATGAATTGTCAATTCCGATCATCATCTCCCGTTTTTCTCTTCTTAATTATTAACTCCTTCATTTTTATCTTCTAATGACTTCTATGTTTGTACGGAGGAATGTTGCGCTCATTTTTACAATTCGCAATTATTATAATTTCAATACTTTTCAATGATGATGATGATAATGATGACGACGACTTGAATAAGAGCAAACATGAAAAATATGCGTGCACTCATTGTTTCTTCTGTTGCAGTTTAAAACAAGAATGAGAATCATACCTAATTAAATCATGCAGATTATTAATTGCCTCTGTATAGTTTCACATCCAATAATTAAATTAGAAAGGAAGAGAGGATAAGTGCATGAAGAAGCGAACAAAACCCCTTTTCATTAGAATATGTCATGAAAACATGAGAGAAAGGAGAGACATTTATAGTGAGCACCACTGCCACACACCATCCTTCTCATCATCATGATCAGCACCCGCAACAGAAGGAAAGCATCTGGACGAAGATGAATTGTAGTTAAGTTCACATGCATGAATGGAGGTCCTATGTTCACAATACTCCTTTACACATTTTCGCTGACGGCAAATATGTATGCTGTTGTGAGGTCGACGAATGAGTAAATTGTAGTACGTGAATATGAATACGTGAGTTCATAATACTTTTGAGGTAGTAATGATATGCATAATACATTGTGACTTTTTCTATGCCATTGTCAAAACTTTGTGTTTTTTTGGATGGGAATAATAAATTATAAGTGGCAATAGAAGCAAACACCCAACACGAACATTTGAAAAAAACCTTCTTATGTAAATTGATTGCAGCAAAACAACACGAGATAATAAGCACAGTAATAATGATGATTTCCGGATGAATTTTTTTCTGTTGCTTTTTTAAAACGAATGTTCGACTTTAATGATAATAATATTATTGTTTTTGGGCACGATGCTCAAAAAAAGAGTAATTTGGGCGATGTTCAAAAGACCTTAATTTTTTGTGTGTTTTAGTTTTTTAAATGTTGCCTTGCTCTCTTTCGGCGAAAAATGGTTACATTTGCATATGAATGAAGTAAAATTCTGGTTTAATGAGTGTTTTTTCGTGCTATCCACTTCTAATGAAAACCAGCAGTCGTCAAATAAGTCGGATTTTGCAGTAATGGAATGTTTTCATTTTAACACGATAGTAATGAATTTTGTGTCATAATGTATCCGGTCTGATTTTGCATATAAGTATGTTCATACATGAAGCACACCCTTAGTTTTTCAACAAATCCAGTTTCCTAACAATAAGTTTGCTTAAGTAATCAGTAGCAGAGCATCCCATTCCTCCAATCAAATTTTTTATTTGCTTTTCGTCTATATAAAAATAGACATATATGAATAGGTGTCATTAAAGGCAGTTTACTCTAGTATTTTTTTAGAAGACTAAAGTGGAATAGTAAAAAAAATCATGGTTTGTTACCAAGAAATCATACAAAAAAGCAATATAAAAATACTAAAAAATGATATAATATGCGTACAAAGGAAGGAGAGAGGTTGTAAGTTGAAATTGCTAACTAACTACTGGTGTTGCTGTTCCTTGACAATAAAATCAAATCTACTCTACAGGAATATAAAATGGGGGAAGGAAAATACGAGGAAAGGAAAAAATACCAAAATGCTTCGTGTTCTCTTTGCCACAATACAAGAAGGCTACTTAACTTTCAAGTTTTGTAAAATTCGCTTCCAGGCAGTTAAGCTTGAATAGTTATTAATACCAAAAAGCTGTATAGCTTGCTACATGCTCACTAACAAACAGAACGAAGAAAAATGTAACAAGCAGTTTCAGTATAATAGCGGTAGTGAATGGAAGAAAAAATATCTCCAATTGTAAAATGTAGTTTCTTCCAATTTTTATTGTCATGTACACAAGAGTATGGTTGGTGGTGGTGGTGGTATAAAATCTACAAATTTATAAGAACACGTTCTCTTTTATTGTAAGCTTTGCTTTCTCGGGATATATTTCTACGCCTTTTCCTCATCCAAGATACCTTTAATGTAACTAGAGAGTTCAAGCAAAAGGCAATCGAAGTTTAGTAGGATGTGTATGTTTGCTGGTCGTGTATACTGATTTGCGTGTGAAAGTACACCGTTTGGTGAAAAGCTTGAGAGTAAACAAGAGAGGAAGTATTCGATTTCTTCTTGTAAGACCGCAGACTCGGTTTTAACCTCAAGAAGGAAGGGGCCGGCCAACTCCGATTTTTCTGTTTGAAAACAATGTGTGTCTACTGCTCCTAGTGAACTGGAATCGGCTTTGTCTATACCAACGAGAGAGAGAGATGCCAATTTATCACAAGAGCAAAACCCTGACACGAGGCTAACCATAGATTCATTTATCATCTGGAATGACTGATTGATTGTATGCGGGCGTGTGTGGATTGTGCTTGTGTGCATTTTATATAAAACACAATATTTACATAGTCAAGCTAGAAATAAAAAAAGCCACGACGACTAGCTCAAGGAAATGGTTCGTGCCAGTATGCAATTTTACAAATCCTTTTTTTCATACGTTTATTATTATCACAAGTATTATTTACAGTATGTATATTGATAATAGCCATAATAAAGAAAAATATCTTTTTTGGGGCGCGCCTCTGTGTAAACCCTTCGGTTTCTTTTCTTTTTATGCATGTCCGTTGTTGACACATAACACGAAGTCGTCTTAACCTTACTCGTTTTTATATATTAAAGCTCATATGTCAAACCTTATGCGCAGGAACGACGTGTTTCTCCAAAGGTGTTGGGTACAAACGTGTGCACATTTTTTAGCTTATTTTCTCTGATAGTGATAACAACCATCCATAACATTATTGTTATTGTTTGTTATAAAAGGAGGTGATCAAATTCATGAATGATGTGTCAGTTGTAGAAATTATATTTTTTTTGTAGGGAAAAAATCCACACTGTACTTTTTATTGTATGCATAATATCTGTTCTGTTTGTTGCAGTTGTATATTTTTATATGAAGCCCACATGCCGAGACATAGGTTTTGTATTTTTTATCGACTTGTTTTCTTTTGTGGATGGACTAGCAAGAAGGGAAAATAGGTGTGGGTAGCATTATTGGCGGTGTGAGTAATGTGTCAGCGGGTCCCTTTAATTTCGGTTTCACTAGAAAGGAGTTGAGTTAATAATAATATTGTTCACTTGTTCGGTTTTATTGTTCTCTGGTTTTTGTATACATGTACATAATGTATACACAGGCGGTCTCGGCCTCGTGGTTGACGTATATTTTTAATGCTCATAAAATTAAGAGATATATGATTACCATGTCTTCATATTCATGAAGATGAGACTGATGACAGGGAAAGAAAAAGGGAAAAATAGGAACACGTGGACAGATCAAAGTGTAGTAATAATGTAGTCGTAGTCATAACACAAAATAAGTGAGCATAAAAGAGAACAACTTGATTCGTCTGTCGGCACCTCTTCAAATTACCGAAGAAATCATCATCAACAGCATGCCGAAAGTCAAGTCCTTTTTTGCATTTTATCTTTCAAACAGATAAGCGAGGAGAGAACCATAAAGTCATCGAATTAGTAGCAAGGGTTTAAATAAGCCTCATTAAACTTCTTCCTTTTTCTTAGGGAATGTACATATCACAATTGTAGTAAGTGGATGCAAAAAAAAGGATAGAAGAATAGAAACCAAGTGCCTCGATTTTACAAGGAGCTCTATGAAAAATGGAAGTCAAGTCAACGAACAGGGCTCGGAGTCAAAGCCGACGGCAAATTGCTGTGATGACAGAGAGCTAAAAACGCAGCTGTTGTGAGTTAACATTTCAAACGATTAACGCGAACATGTTGACGGCAATGTTTCCGTTGAGAAAATATCACCCAAGCAGGCAGCCAAAATATATACACATACATGCATGTATGCCTTCCTACACACAGGCGTGACTACAGGGTGTACCAAGAGCCACACAAAGTTTTTCGTAGGTACCATCTCTACCGAACCATCTTAAGACAAAGGAGAATATTATGTGCTTTCCATATGTAACGTACGCTTCCAAAAAAATCCATTTCACGTTTTCAATCCTCCAACTTTTTGTTGAGAATGGAGATTTCTCTACTTCAGTTTGAACAAGTTTGTGTCTAAACTATGTATATATACATGTGGGAATTCATTTCAAGCAAATAGAATTCCTATCAGTTTTCTAAAATATCAGTGGGATTTAATGCGACACATTTGCATGGGCACCATAAAATTAAATGTGTGCCCTACGAACAGAACGAGTATGAACCGTTTAGAAAGGATCAATACAAATAGTTAGAAACGTATTCTTATCGGAACGCGACGCTTTATGCTTTCTTAGTTCTTATAATGAGAACATGGAGAAGGGAGTAAATTGAATGAGTTTTATTATAAAAATTCCAATAGTTCTTGTAAAGATCTAGAGAATAGTATTTTATAAGATGTAAATTTAGTATATAGAAGAAAATTATATTGAGGCCATATTTTACCATAGAACCATAGACATAAAAGTATAAACTCCAGTATTGCATGCAGAGGACATTTTCTTATAATGAGTTTAATGATCAACAAAGTGAAAAACTTTTCCTGTTCTCATATCCTCTCTTTTCTCTCCATTTTACCCCTTCTTTACCAAAATACTTGGTAAAATAGGATTTTTTTTTGTGTCCTCCTTTGCTCTGATTCCACAAAATATATATGTATAGCTATTACATAACCGCACCGCCGCATTGCTAATGATGAGCTGACATACCAGCACCAGTGTGTCTATTTCAAGATAAGAAAATGTTCCAAGTAAAAGTAATGGAAACGAAACATCAGTCAACAAGATTTAAAAATTGTTCACTCCCATGCATATATACACTTATCCAATCCACATTGGATTAGTGCATACGTTTTACATCCAACCATGACTTTTATTTGTTCTTCCGTTGTCCGCACACATGCACGCATCCATACCAAACAAGCTTCTTAACCAACCAACCGCCTATTTCAAGCTGTCTACACGTAATCTGCAGTTAAATATAAATGACACACATGATAGTTTTCTTCTTCTTCAGCTCCTGTTTTACATTCCTGAAAGACAACAAGTCGGCATATCGTTTTCTTTTTTTCTTGCTGGCTTCTCAGAAGAGTAGCAGCTTTTTAGCTTTTGACATAAGTTCGTCTATATAAATGCTCATTACTCTCTATTTCGACACGTTATCTCTGAGTAAAAAATATTTGTGCTTGAATACCAGAAAGTATAAACTTGTTCGACTGTGTGTCTCTTGGCTTATCGTTAGTAGTAGCAGCATTACACAGTTTTCATTTTTATTCTCACAAGACTTTTTAAAACAAACGACGAGTTTTCTGACACTCATTTTGTCAGCTTTTTATAAGTATGCCTTCATTCTAAAGAGAGAGGTTGTTTTGTAAAGAAGATGGAGAGACAGAGGACGAAGAGATACCGTCGTCGTTCGTTACGCTATTTTAACATTTTCGTCCTGACTTCAAATATGCGTATGTATATTTTTCTAAATTGTCATGATTAGGTGCATATTTTCGCAATGTTATTATTTAGTGCAGTCGTTTGCTCACATAATAAAAAAAGTAAAGCAAAGTTTGATTTGGCATTGAAGGTAAACTTTTTTTGCACGTTATCACATTAACACAATTTAAATGAGGGTATTACAGCTTCCGCTGTCGGTTTTTAACACTTTTTTTATGATGAGCGAAAAAATGTGATGCGACGGCACATGGTGAAATAAAAAATGAAAGTGAGGTAGAAAGAAGGCCATTTATTTTAATTTAATCCAGATTTTAGGTAGATTTTCTCTGTATGCATAGGTAACTCGTAGTTTTACTAAAGTGGAATCTTGTGATTTTGAATTCAGTTGAATACATGCAATTATTTCAAGTTTATTTTTCGTGTAAAATCTTGAATAATTGATGATTATTTTCAATGAAAAAGGACAATTCTTATTCTTATTGGCCACTTATTTAAATAAAATCTTGGCAAGGTCAGGTAAAACTGCGTTTGAATTAAAAAATTCAAGAGAATAGATTCAACAAAAATAAATGATAAGTGAAGAGGTGAGGATGAGTAAAGTTTAGAACAAGAGAAATAAATAAAATAAAAAGAATAAAATTAATCACAGGTTGGCTGCATGGTTCATTTTAGACGGAGAGCGGCTCTCTGGTTGAATAACAATGTTTTGAAATGTCGGATGCATAGAAATTGGTAGAAAATGAAAAGGCAGTAAATGAGAAGATTGTTCACTTATGTAGAAAATCTTTTCTTTTGTATGCAAGCATGGTTTTTTGTTGTTGAAGCAGAAGTAGTGTAGTGGTAGGGTCGCGTGAAGAAGGCAAAGTAATTGCCGATTTTCTTGTTCGTAAAGTCTTCAATTGGGGGAAAAACCGCTCACCAAATCAGAATACAATGCGCGTGTGTAAGTACACGTATATATATATACGTTTCTCTATCTATCTCCCTGTATACTATACTTAAAGTTTAGATGATACATAAATATACACTAGCATTTTATCATTATGTAATATTGTGTGGCTGGTTTTTAAAAGAGCAAGCAAAAGTGTACAGAGAATTGGTAAAGAAGAATATATAAAATTGGTACCTCTTTTCTCAATATTTTCAATCTATCTTTTTACTACTGTTGCACCACCGCACCACCACTGCAAACTGCAATGAATCGAACAAGATGAAGTGAAGTCGGCAAAAGAGTGTATTAAAAGGGAGCGATCCCCATTATGTAATATACATATCTGTTTAACGCTCTAATACATGTAATTAGAGTTTTCCTCTGATCCGCTAACTTCTCTACGCAATCTACCAGAAGATACCGAACTGATCATGATGAAGGCCTGTTTTTAGCTGAAGCTGCTGTTATTTTTGTTACCTTTCCTTTACTTTTATTTTACTATAAAAAGAATTTTTCGGAATCGGCTTTTTTCAGTCAGGAGGCCTCACCACCTCTCAACATTACCATAACATAAAAAGAGGAATGGCAATAAGGCATCATCATAATCCGCCTCACTCATTTACCCATATAATATGCATGTTAGAAATTATACTTTTTCGATGTTATTGTATGTCTTTGTGCTAGCGCCGGTCCTACTAAAGAATTAGCCGTAATGAGAGTTAAGTTGAGCCACTCAACAATAACAGGGAACAATGAATAGATGATATAACCTTTCCTTAACACTTTGCATTCTGACCTTCCCCCAATAATATAGGGAATGATGATAATATATGTGCTCATAAAAGTATGCATGTGTACTTATGTGGAAACTAACTTTTATGAATGACTTCTGTTGTCGGAATCTTTAAAAGGGAATGGAGAATTTGAGTATTAATTTGAATTGCTCCCGCTTTTTATTTCGGAATTCATTCGTGCATACACACCAAAAATACATAATGCGCTTCCTAACATTTGTATATATTTTACCTCTATCTCTCTTCTTTCTCTCGCCTGCGTTATTGTTATTTTGAATTTAATTTTAGTTCATGTCGCCAACTGAATCCAATCCTTTATTCATTCTTCTTGTCTTTCTACTTATTACACATGCATAACACGACGACATGGTACTCGTCGACTCGACTACTGGAAAATTATCATGGACTATTCATGACCGGTTAGCAATAAGCAGGAGTCGACTTGTGGACTGTAATTTTGATGAGAGCCGATCCGAAAGAACATGCATTTCTCCTCGTAATGATAAAAATTACAATAATACCAGAAACAAGTACTCCATCCATCCCTTTTTGACTAGACATTGTCAGCAGTACAGTGGGTGGATGAGAAGTGATTTGAATGAAGTTTTTATGCTTAAACATTAGCAGAGTGCGGATACGATTACGTTTCGTTAGCATGACGTGGATTATTGCTCTTACTCCAAAACGGGTGACCAAAAAAGCCAGAAATAAAATAAAATGTGTGATTTGAGTTAGAAAATTAAATTATATGATATGTAAAATGTTACTTGAGATTATGTATCAGGTGAAGGTATACAAAGCACAATTTATTTTTGAAAATGGGCAAAAGATAAAAATGCCCGTTTTCGGTCAGGATAATTTGTACAGGAAATACATGATAGCCATATTGCATTTACCCTCACAGAATTTCTCCCAATAATGGGTCCATATAAAAATATTAATAATAGTGAATAGTAATAAAAATAAATATTTTCGGGTTTTTTATTATATTTCTGCTTGGTTTGTGGTGTTATCATTATATCAACTTATTTATTAACTTAGTATAGTTATAGTGGTGACTTTTATTGCTGTTACATGACACCGACCTCCTATGTGCATATGTATTTCACATTGGCCATGCATTGAAGTCCTAGAAAAAGTAAAAGCAAATAAATGTAACATGGTTTCAAATGCAATAATATAGTGAAGTTTGTGCGTGCACGTTTGGTATCTATATGTAGTATGTAGTATATATGTTAGGGTTATTGTTAGATAAAAGCTCTTGTTCCCTCCCGTTTAGAGTGATTTGCTTAGTCGAGTGGTTAATATGGTCTCTTAAAAATCATTTGTCACACTATCACCAACCACACGAAAAGAAGTGTCTCTTGAACAAAACACAGTATAGATAGATGACTACCATATATTTCGTATAACGGCTATTTCTACTTTCATTACGATAAAGTATTTCTAGAAAGCTCGTGCTTCCCAGCTGGACTTGTGTATATCAGTTACGCATCATTATACCCACTCGTGTGTATCTTGTCACCAGTATCATTATCAATATTATTATTACTATTCTCCAGCATCAAATTAAATGGGAGGGGAGAAGAGAAAATTATATTTGGGTTATTTAACATGGTCCTTGTAGTGTATGGTTGTCTTGGTTTTATTCTACCATATATCCGAAGGTAGTCTGATAGTGTAAAACTTTCAACAATACTTTAATAAATGCCCTCTGAAGACGTTGACTACATAAAAGGATGCACCATCTTCATCGTGAGATTTTTTTAGCTATGACACTTTCTTTCTTAACATGTAAGTACAAAGCAGTTGAAAAGTGAAAGCATCATCATCATAAAAACCGGTCGTGTACTTTATAGTTTCCTAAAACTTACTTGTGTCATGATCATGTTGATGGTACTTTTTTTGACATGTGTTAGTATTTCTGAGTAAATGGAAACGTGATGATGACGGTCATGGTGATTGGATTGTGTGTGTGGCATGGACCTTTTTTGTATTTTCTCCCTCACAGAATCACAGTTTGTATTGGGAATGAATGTACATTCATTTATTATTGCACAAGTTGGAGTGAAACAATAGGGTGTTTGATAGATGGGTATATATGTTGTTTACCGAATTATTTTGTGCTTGTATGTATGTAGGTATCATCCTAATGCGGATCGTAACTGCTACTCGTCTCGATTTCAGAGAGATGAAAATCGTATCTTCTAAGCAGTTCTCTTCTCTTCACTCACACACAAAATTCCAATTACAATTGGAATTTATATATCCTCTAACCCATTTGGCTTTACGAGAAACCGTTTATCCCAATATTGACTTTTTCCACCTCGTTGACTGCTTCTTTTCGATTATCTTGTGATATTTCATCGTTTCTGAGTAATGTGTAGTATAGGAACATATATAATGTGTTTACGTGGAGGAAAGCTACAGAATCCAAAAAGTGTTTTTTATCAACAGCCACTTGATTCTACCGCAGTTTTGGTACTTTCCAGCTTTCTTTCTTCTCTCTTGATGTGAATTTAGCGCGCGTGCTTTTGCAATTCACTTTTGGATGGATGAACACTTCCAAAAGTTTGGTTGCAGTGTTGAGGGAAAGGACAAGGCAGAAATAGATACGGTATTAAATGGCTTTCACCAACTGAACAGATTTTTAGGATGATGAAAAAGCAAAAGGTACATAAAAATGAATAGAATACATTTTCCTCAGTTAGAAGATAGATTTTATAATGCATACATAGCCCATAAGTTTACCATCAGTTGCATTGGAGTATGTTTCTATATAAATTTTATTGCATTTTTCAACTCCTATTTTTAATAGTATTTATTCGAACGTACTTTACCAAATTTGACATGGCTTGAAAATTATGGTTGAGGTGAATGTATTGTTATTGTTGTCGTTAGTTATAAGATATCGGCATTGGGTGGTTCTCACTTGTGAAAATTTCCCAAATATGAAATTAATTAAAAGGAAATGAAATTACATTCGTTTGGCCTGTCAAATAGAACTACGTATTGTTTTATACGGTGCATCCTCCGTAACAAAATAACGTCAATTGAATTTGGCAACCTGTGAATATTTCCAAGATTATTAAAACTAATCAGGTTTTCTCGTATTCATGCATTATGTATTTTATTATTCTTCTATTTGTTTGTATTAAGTTGAGAGAAAAGCAGTTGATTTTCATAATTACTCCACTATACTAACTAACCGGCAATGATATGAAAAAGTAAAGGAGGGAGAGAGAAAGAAAAGGAAAAAAGATCAATAGGGTTTCACCTCCTTTCAATTTAGCCAAAAACAAACATTTCGTGTCTACTTCCCTAATTTTCAATTTACTTTCCTGTTGATTGTATTCAGAGATAGATTGTGGTGGTGGGTGGGTCCCTCGCATAGATGAATTTAATTACCACCCAGGTGTTTGTTTTTCATAGCGGAGGAACTTATAAGCGGCAATAGTTTCCCATGTATTATAAACATCCCAAGTTTGGTTATCATCACAACAATCATCAATCTGTTTACTTACTAGTTCATTTGAATATTGGACTCATAATTGTTCAATAATCAACCGATATGGCGACATTACAATCTATATTATGTATGAAACTCTTTACCTTTTGTACTTAAGTACTTGAATATCGTCGAAACAACAGCCTCGTGTCTCTATTTCCATGTGGAATATGCATTGCATGAGTGTATTTAAACTTTATTGATGTTCTTAATTACAGTAAATTGCTCGAGATAATAGGTACCTACGTCGGTCTTTAGCAAACTTTAAATTTTAGCAAGCGAAAAATTCCACGAAACCTAAATGTTTAATATAAAAAAATCCTTCCAATTGTCAATAACATTTTAAAAGGACAACCATCACTTTCGTAAATTGGATTGATGACGTGTTTTTAACGTAGAGAAATATTTTTTTTAGTAAGTAAAAGGCACTTTTCATCATACATGCGCAATGTGTATATTTTATTGGATGAAGACGAATGTGTTAATCTATTCATGGCACTGGTTTGCTGTAATACGGTGTAGTTCAGTAGGAGCAATCTAAACGTGTACCTACATATTTGCATACTAAAATATATGAACATGTAATTTATGCAATATACTTTTTTTTACTACAGCCTTGGTTGAACTTGAATTGTAACTATAAACTTGAGTCAACAAATTCATTATCAAAAACAGAACGCTTGTTATTTATGTTATATCGTTCGTGTGTGTTGTTGTTGTGGGTCTGTGTGTGTGAGTGATGTGATGTGTGTGTGTCTGTCTGTTTGAGGTTGTCGGCTTCCTTATTAAAGTGTGAAGACCATGTCTTCGAATCTTACAGATTGATGATGTCTGTGAGAAATGGAGGAGTGAGCAGGCACATCATACAGGGAACTGTCAATCAAATTTTCTAAGCGAAGGCAAATTTATTCTAATTGCATGCATCTATGTATCCATCTATAATCTTTGTATTTTGTAGTATGTATATCTGAACAATAGATCGTGAGCATAAAAGTATAAGGATAAAAATGGGTGCGAGTAAACTATAATACCATGTTACCAGCAACAGTCAAAAGTTTTACTTCTGTTTTGTATACACAGCTCAACTGAAAGAATGAAATAAAATGAAGAAGCGCAACATGATTACTTTTTTATGCATAGCGCTTCTTTATTGTTTTAACCTTTCGTGTTATTCTATAAAATTCAATTCACCAAATTACTTTTCATTAAAGTAGTGATAAACGCATTATTTTTTTTGCACAAAGTCGTCACCGTAACCAGAGCCGATGAAGTTTTCATCACTTTGTGATAAATTTTTAACTTTAAATAGCTCCACTTCGTTTTAAGCAGTGTATTACGCAGAAAACTATAGTTGCCTGCCACCACCCGCGGCAATATAAAGAAGTAATTACAACATGTGCATATTACAACATAAAGCAGACTCACGAGCGAATCAAAGGAGAAAATGTATGGTGAAAATTATTATCAAGACTATAATTATCATTTAGACTGAAGTAATGAGGTAAAATCGCCTACACACAGAGAGAGCTAAATACAGTAAGAAAGAAGACTTCCGCTCCTTTGTCGCTCTCCAGCTTTGTTAGTTGTTCAAATTATTATTGTTGTGCTGGCAAAACATTGTTACATGGGGTAGAACTATTATATGCACAAGAAGTTCAGGCCAGCACAGCAACTCAGCAGCCTTTAGTTTTTTATACTTCCTCACTCTACCCCTAAAATCTTTTGGTTCAGTTGGTGAATTTTAATGCCTCCACCAGTCTTCCCATAGGTGTTGATGAGTGAGTGGGTTATACCATACCTATAGAAAAGTGATAGAAATAAAAAATATGCTCATGTAATATGCAATGCCACAACAGTCCAGGCGGTTCTTTTCTCATTAAATATATCACTTTGATGACTGAACAGCCTGTTTAGCAGCTCAAGCAGAGCTACAATGACTGACTGAATACATACTTATTATGGTACACAGTACACATTACATTACACACACATACTCACACACATATAATTTTTCAGTTTAGCAAAAATACAACATCATCATCACCACCACCACGAAAGCACTACTGACTACTTTGAAAATAATACAAAACTACAACCACCTCTCTTCTTCTACTCCTTGCTCCTTATTTATTCAAGTTTAACTTACAACACATACGGCTTAGCTGTTTAAATGTAATAGAGAGCGAATTCATCATTCAAGCTGTGAGCAAGTCTCATGCAATGCTATTACTACTTCAAAATGCGAAAACCAGTTGGGCGTCACCCCTCCTGTTACACATTACCTACTACATTACATTCACATAAGAAAAAGCATGAGGAAGGATTTTTTTCAGTGTCTACTCAACTGATGATGTGTGTAGAATTATTGTTACAAGTCCGAAACAAAGTTCATAAGCACATTGTTTCTGCTGACTGACTGCCAACTGCAGAAAAATAAAAGAATCGTATACCAGGCAGAAAAAAGGGAAATGAAATGAGCCCTTGGCATTTGCTTCCTATTTTATACATTGCCCGATTGCCCCTTTATGTTTTTGGCATTTTACTTAATTACTCCTGAAAAAGAGAACACAAGTCGACTCACACGCAATGTGTTTATGAGCGAAAATGTTCATTAAATGCTTGTACTTATTGTATCACGGGAAAAAAAGTTACCTGGATGGATGGTTGGATGAAGCAATCCAGCTTAAAAATGAATAGTGGGCAGGATGGTATTATGATGACGATCTATTTAAGAGATATTATTATATCGTATTCGTACTATGTAGCAAAAACAGGGGTAAAACTTGATAAAGAGTATTTAACTAGTGTACTTACATTCTTTATAAGTGGCTGACTGGAGTAGCAAGTACTAAGAAGGACTGTCATGTCCACACCTGTTAGCCTAAATGAGTTATGTGAGACAATGAATTATTCTCTCATAATTATCATCATTCTCATCTGGAATTTTTAGCATGACGATAGACGATATACCATTTAACCTGTAATATATGTAACTTGGGTTCATTGCATACAATTATACATGCCTAAACATACTTACATGGAATGATGATGATCAGAAGAACGATACGATACAAGGTTTTTTTCTTTTGCCTAAAAATAATAGACTCCATTAAAAAGCTTTGTACGGATTTTGATTCAAGTGGCCTGACCTGACGTGCTACCACTACTTACTTTAACACTGACTTTAGTAATTCATTTGAATTCGTAGTTCGCTTAAATTTGACGTCCATCACATCGGCGACGCAGTATAAAACCATTTGATACTGAAAGGTCCATAAATGCGTAATATAAAATCGTCTCACATTTCTCCATCATCATTGTTACCATCTAAGTAGTTATCATCATCACTTACATGCATACTTCAGCCATATTTTTCATATTTAATTACACTTCCATTTAAAGTTTACCTCTCCATCTTCTTCTATTGCCCAAAAGAAGAGAGAGATAATGAGATAAAAGATTTTTATTGTAGCCAGCAAGCACATTTTCGTGGATACACAAGAAAGGAAAATATAATTATTTTTTGCACGAATATATGTTTTATACGTATTATTATTACGTTTATGTTACATAACAAAAGGATAATGATAATATTCTGGTATGTCATTTAAGATTTTCAGAAAAGTACGAAATTTTCCTCAAGATAGTGATACTACATATTATGGCCTTGTACAGTAGCTGAACTACTACATCGATGAAAATGATAACAATATTCTTGTCTATTTTTTTCTTGCTGTCTGTTCATTACCCAATTTTCCCAGTCAGTGAGTTTGCAACTCATTCACTGCTTTGAATAAATAAATGAATAACCTTCTCAAACTAAATTATTTTTTTCTTTTGTATAATCGAATAAAATATATGTACATAATATCAGTTTACTTGAACACTACATGATATTACATGTGTTTGCTCGCTCGCTCTCTACAGAAAAATCACGGTCCATATTATTCTATTGAACACACACATCATTCCCATCTTCTTTTTTTCTACCACACCACATACCTCAAAATTTATGGTTCATATCTAATCAATATCAGTAGAAAAATATGTTATCTTTTCCCATTTTATTCTGTCATACAGACATGCTCAATATAATACTATCACTATTTTTCTAATTCTAAATGTTGTCTCATCCAATTTCATAAAATATTTGAATTTACTACTACTGTTCCGTCAGATAAATTTCCTTTCACTACACAAAAGTACATATATCTGAGTGGCATGAAACATGAACACAAAACCATCATAGGGAAATGAGAGCAAAAATCCCATTTCATTCTGTCTCCATAGAGAAAAGTCAGCAGTGGTGACGGTAAGTTAGAAAGAGTGTATTATATGGGCTTCAGGGGACACATCGTTTTGACAAGGAAGGCACACAAGTGAAAATACACAAGATCAGCAGCAACTAACACAGACAACATCAAGTACAACAACAAACTACATGGCAAACATTAGCAAGAGAGTACACAAAGTAAAGAGCAAACGCAAGCTCGTAAATTGCCTCATAGATTGCATCTCTTGGTGCGTTTATGTGCGAATGCATACCAAGAAGGCAAACAGGCGTTGATGATGCATGATGTCTTGAATGCTTGACGCCTTTTCGGTTTCATCTCTCCCTCGTTTATGTGTAACATGCATGCATGTTTAGGAATATTACAAAATTGTGCATTTGGTGTACCAAATAAGTAAACAGTGATGCCTGCATGTTTCCCCTACAGTACTTAAAGGAAGTGCCATTATTCAGGCTCTTCTCTAGTAAATCACGGCGATGATGATGATGATGACGATCATGATGATATGCCATACCACAAGTCCAGTCATGATCATATTATGCTTGTTTTAGTTGTTTGTATATTATGTTGCGCTCACTAGAACACAAGATAGATTTACAGTTTTCTACTGCTTGACATGTCATTTCTGTCCCATTATTCTTTTCTGGATACATGGACTACACAACAGTAACTAATATCAAAGTTTTGGTCGTTTCGCCTTTTAGCTCCTTTTGTTATCCTGGAGAACCTGCTTAAAGAGTAATTCCATCTGTTTTGTAGCTATATAAAAACGACTACACGCATACATAGTTGATAGTGTAGGAAATCCTGAGTCATGACTATAGTGTCATTTGCTTTTGGCTGGTTGCATTTTTCATTTAAAAATTAACCATGTTCAATTAACTTTCTCACACCATTACGCACGTATAACTTATTATAATAGTACATATTTCCACCTAAACAGGAGGATGTCGAATGATTCTCACAAATGAAAGTATGTAAATCATTCCATGACTGATTTTCAACGTGGCAGAATGACTGGCAAAAATTTATTCTAATTAAACTTTGCCTCATAAAAAAAATTGTGCTTTACATTAAATTAATTCCGTGAATTTTTGCATGAACACACACAAGTAGACTTGGCATTACTAACAGCAGTGCAGTAGCATAGCTCCCGTGTTAACAAACAAAAGGTGTTTCCAATATTTCAACCTATTTTGATTAAGGTTTGCAAATTAATTGACAAAACAAATAAATGTACTTCTGTAGCTTGACTGACTATCAGGCAATCTGCCCTTTTGACTTATCTCATTATCTTCTGGTCGCATCATCACCTTACGTATTTAGAGCATTTAGTCATCATCACCGTTCGACCCATTCGTCAAACGAGAATTCATCCCAAAATTAATATTTTATAAGGAACACTTCACGCGGAAACTGTCTTTGCCATACAACTGCTGT
This sequence comes from Entomobrya multifasciata, assembly GCA_034693345.1. Classification (NCBI taxonomy): domain Eukaryota; kingdom Metazoa; phylum Arthropoda; class Collembola; order Entomobryomorpha; family Entomobryidae; genus Entomobrya; species Entomobrya multifasciata. The sequence continues at coordinate 29,108 of JAQFXM010000065.1, read as the reverse complement.
TTCTATATCTCATCGCCATGGATATTAGTAATATACTTGTATGCGTGCATCTGAAAGTACAAAAAACTAAATGAAGTTTCAGTCGTCAGTCGTACTAAATAATTAATCCAAAGGATTCACACAAGCCTCCCAGAGATACGCCTCCACACTTCTTTTTATCCTGTGACAACTTTCTAATAATATACCCCTGTCAAAAGTAAATATTATTATTTCTTTTTAAAATTTATTCACTATCATCACCAGAGGAAAATTCTGCGATCGTAGATTAGTAGTAGTACTGACAACATTATGTTGTATGTAGCACGTATCATCGTAGTTTATTTACTTATTCATTTTGGCATGAAATTTTAAGTCTGACCAAACATTTAAATTTTCAAACCCATACACCATAAAAGAAAGAAATGACGTACTAAGAATTACTTACGAGAGGGTTATAAACAGGGGCTAATATATTTATAATTTGTCCACAATACGGTGCTGAAATGTTTATGAGGTTTATGAAGTAGGGAAATAACCTATGTGTGTAAAGGACAATTTGGATAATAATTGTGTAAATAATGCGAGAAAAATAAATAAAAGTTAACTGATAAACTGTTACACATGCGAATATTTGTGGCTGTCATCAGAACATTTTACAAAAAACAATTAGTTTAAACTGATTTTTATTTGGAATCTAAAGATATACAATATACATATATAATATACTACGTAATATGTTGAAGAAAGGTTCGGAAAAAGGGAGAGAAAGAGAGGAAGCAAATCGTTAAAAGTTGAAGCGTTGATGATGACTTGTTGGCACAGCTCAATAAAAAGTATATCTATATGTGTCGTTTTTCATTTAGCATCAAGAAAATATTATTTACTTACACAAGAGTGGGAGTGAGAGATGTCTCTTAACTAAACTGTTCCAGTTATGAAAACAGGAAACATTATTATTATTTGATGGATAATTTTTGGAAGCTGTTGTCCAAATCGTAATATTATTTTTAAGTAATTTGGTTACATATGAACGGTAACCTAATATTTAGATTGCTTACTGTCAACTAAAGTTTACTATAAAGCGTTACTTATATAAATACACAAACGCCCCTCTATACGTCCCTATTTGTTTGGCATACATAAATATATTCTTATTCATAAATCTCATTTTGTCGACGAAGCTAGCGAAAGGAGAAAGGAAACAGAATATTAGTATCAGTGTCAAAAACCTCTTCTATTACATATATTTCATACTAAGCAAGGGTATTACAGTTGTAAATCTGACTCCATGGTATGTCAACTGACTAATGAGTTTGTTTAAGAGATCATGTCAACCTCAGTTTATGAGCACTAAGTAAGCAAAGGGGAACCCCTCAAAAATTTACTCTCTCTTTCTATCAGCTCAGCAGCAAGACATTAAAAGATTATTTTTACGAGGAGTGAATGATAACAAATTGGTTTCTGGGTAATAACACCGAAAACTAAATACATATATGTAAAATCAAATGAATAGGAATTCCGCAATAGCATTCTATATAGTAGCAGTCAAAATAATTATTTAAAACTAGAATTTATGTGAATTCGTTTACAAAACCTACAAATGTTTGTGGAAAATCCCAATTAATGGAAGTGTTCTATAACTTTTTATGTATAATTATGAAATTTCGGTCAACAAAAATAAAACAAAAATGCATTCATACTTTAAACAGCATTTTCTTTATAAGATAAACGACAGTTTACCTACTCTCTTTCTTCCTAGCAGCATGTTTAATTATAAACCAATATGACCAAAAAATATTACGTAAAAATGTAGAGTGAGAACTTCCTTTTAAAACAATAGATTCTTTGTTAGACGGAATACGCAGATGCATTCCCATAAGTAAAAACACATTGAGAGTGAAGGAAATGAGGAAAAAGGTAGCAAATCTATTTAACCATTAAAAGGTTCTTTTATACTTACTTAGCAGCAGTTTAGAGAAGTTAAGTTTGTTAATGAGAAGAGAAGTGGATTTATGTCTCAAGGCTGAGTGGCTTGCACGAAAGGTTTTTTTGTGCACAAGCAGGTATACATACACAATATATGTAGTATATGCGTAAAGTCGCAGTAATCGTCATCATCAGAGCTAAACACATTTTCAAATGTTTATTCAGTAACATCATACAAAAACATTGATTTTGTTACGCCAACCTTCTGAGTTGAGACAAAAAAGGTTCCAAGTTTATGAATACTTTTGTGTGTACAGTTGGCATTTCAGACGCATACTGTACATATTTACATTCATATAAAAATATAGAATTCTGTTTAATTACTTTTGCGGTAGTGATTTTTTTTCTGTTTGGAGTTTTGCACGATATACTGAAATAGACAAATGTTTCCATGAGATAGAAAGCGAAAGCAAATTGTCAAAAGAAACACATGAAAATTTGATGAAGCAGTAAAAAGAGTGTAATTTGTGTAGATGAATAATTGCAGACAGCCTCTCACACACAAACACTTTTTAAACCATATTATGGCATTTCACAAACCAGGTCACATAAGCGTATTAAAATATATGTACATAATGCGTCTGCCTGTATATTTCTAGCTTTTTACATCTCTCTATAAACCGAACTTTATTGCTTTAAACTTTTGCAGTTGCTTTTCAATGAGTAATTTTGCTACTTATATTTATTATGGTAAAAAAAAGAATATAGAGTCATGTCATGTTTGTTTACAAGGTAAGGGCAAATAAATAACCAAACCATGCATGACGACGATGATTTGTTTTGTCAAGAACTTAAGTCTTGTAGCTTGGTGTATATTAGGAATGCTATATGTTTTACTAATCTCAAGTTTTCAGTGATAATAGTGAGAAACTGCGAGAAATAAAGTGTTCTCGATTTTCTCGTTTTGGACAAGAAAGTGAATAAAAATGTCATCAACCGTTGGTCATAAACTGGCTGACTTGCTCAGTTGTTCACTTTTAACAAGTGTATGACATCTCCAAATTTAAGTAGCACTCATTTCTTTGGCTGGTCTCTACTGCACCATGAAAATTGTACCATGCTTAACTTCCTGCCAAACAAATTTTTCTTGTGTGATTATTATTACAAGAGAAAAAAATCTATGGCAACTGACTGACTCCTCTGTACTTGAATGCAAAGCTGTACTTAACTGGAAAAAAAGTTTACAACATGCAACCATGACTAGAAAAGAGAAGTAGTGAATAGTACGACAGGTAATAAACCTTAACTACATAAGTCGTTTCGTTTGGCTCTCTTATTTTGGTTTAACCACCACCATGATCGTGTGATAGAGTGAGAAGAGTGAAAGTGTCGAGGATAATGACAGAGGTGATTTTTTAGTGTATTCCGAACCCAAAAAACCGTCAATGTTTGAATATGTGTATATACATATAAATATGTATGTATACATCATACATGTAATGTGAAATACTAGGTAAAAATTTGTAATAATAGTTATATTCGGATTTTTCTTCGTTTTTGTACACAATTGTCAGTTTTTCTCTCTTCCCCAAATTGGGACTAAACATGAAAGGTTTACATGTGAAAGAAACATGCGCAAAGAATGGGGAGTCGAAATGGAAAGGAAACATGATGATGGCTAATAAAGGAAGTTACTATTTTTACCAATAAATTGAAAAAAACCATGCACATACTTTGTACCATGTGCATGGACGTTTTTTAATACTATTATTATATTGCAAAAGTAGGAAGCAAGGACAACGTTTTTTAAAGTTCTTTTTAAATTCTCGATTCCACTGTTTCTTTCAATTGGCAGTGTCACAAAAAAGTGCTAGTTGAAAAGTAAATGATGCGATACAAGTAAAATAAGCATATTCAACTTGATTACTTTAAGGAAATATCTGCATAACAAATGCTTCCACACAAAAAAATGAATGTAGAATAACAAATGAATCAATTGTTTTTCTCTTTTTCCCTACAATGAAGAGAACAAAATGAACATTTATTTTGTCAAGAAGCAAAAAGTTGAGGTTTATCCTTTTTCTCTTTTCTCCATTTCCACTTCCTTTTCTCGCTTGTATGTCAGTGAGAGAGGGAGAGAGAGAGCTATCAATAGCCATATTATCCTTCTTCCTAGTTATTGTTGCGTGGCTACGTTGCTGGATACATTAAAGTAGGTGTATATGATGTGCGCATATATTTTTTTCTCAGTTTTCATGAATGAAAGATTGTCCCAAGAGGATTTCACAGCGAGAGAAAAGTCAAATGAAAATATATTTTATGAGCGAAGCAAATATTTATTTAGGAACGAATACCTAACCATGTCTATGTGGATTTAATGTTTCTTTACTCAATATCTAGTGAACATATATATTTTGAAGTTTATGAAATAACGTGCTCACTTAAACTCAACCCGAAAACCATTCACTTCTTTTTTTTCCAAATTTCTCCATTGATACATGATGGGAAGATATAGGATATCTCTCTAGTAATCGTTGTTTCGTAATAAATTAGTTTGAAAAACTTTTGGATCAAGTGAAATGATGAAAGACAAGGAGATGTTTTATCACGTCTTTCAAATCAATTTTAAGTAGAATATCCCCATGTCATCATGATTGTATAGTTGACAGATTTATTTGTACCCCGTAGTGGGAAGGAGGGAATTCTAACAATTCTCAACCAGAAAGTCTTTTGATATATTTTTTTTGTATTACTATTCGTCTCAAAGCAGTGGAGGTTTTGATAAAAGCACCACAATCGGTGTGACAAATATTATTGACGACGACACTTCAACTAGTAATAATGATATATGTATTGATCACTAATGGACTCAACAACAAGCTGTAGAATCGGACATTTTGGTTAAGCCGATGCGATGAACGATATTGGTTGTTTCTGAGATTTGTTGGTTCGATCATGTAGATTGTAGGCAATATATGTCTTTTTTCAGTGTATATCGGAAATGATAAAGAATATTTCTCAATTTTCTCTGTCAGTCTGTCTCAATTTATTTTGTCAGAGTGCGTCTTGTGCAGTGGTTGATTTTGTTGCTTGATGTTGCACCTAAACGTACTGTCTCTTTTCACGATTGCTTTGTTTACTGTTGTACTACACATCAACGTTCATTTAATAATGTTGTCGTTAAATGAAAAAAATGTTTACATGTAAAAGGACAGATAAATGTATTTATGTAAAAACCAAGGAACTTTATTGCTTCCTTCTAGTTACTTGAGTTGTGGGACTTGATGTCTCATAAATAAATCACAAGGCTTTAATGTTACACCTTCAAATTGACTTCTCGTAAATTACGCTTAACATAAAGAAAGTGGTTAGATGGTTCACTCGTGGCGCGACGCTTCGCCAACGCGACGTTTAACCAACGTCATTTGACCAAATATTTATTTTGTTAAACGACACTCAGCCAAAAGCACATTTTTAGAAAACGTCACCCCACCAAATCCTACTTTATTCGCTAACGACATTTGACCAAAAACCAATTCCCAAGAAACGACACTTTACCAACAAAAAAACGAAAGCCTAATTTTCATAAAATTACTTCAGGGTTTCAAATACCGTACTTCACGAAAGAAAATCCACCCATTTCACATTTGAAGACTTGCTTTTAAGCAATGTATTTTATATAATGTATAAGTAATACAAATCAAATTTTCATTACTACGCCACCATGTCACTTATGTCGTGTACTCTTTTCATATGTATACAGAATACCCTAAATATATGTGTTGCCGATTTTCCTTTTCAAATTTTCAATGGATTTTGCGGTTACAGTGGAATCAATTCTTTATTTTTAGCTGCTAATCGGGGTCTTGATATTAAGATTTCATACTAAAAAAAATTTAAAGTGTTTTGGTATCATTTAAGACAGGCGACACAGAAAATGCAAGTCTAAATTTTACGTAACGCACACGCAATTCATGTTTATGTTTGCCTTCTAGAAAATAACTCCTTTGGTACTTTCAGTATCCCAATAATATTACAATATAATCTCTTTACATTGGACTGATAACTTAAGGTTTCATTAGGTAGCTATAGACTTAAAGAATAATAGGAGTTAAATACATTCTGGTTAAGCTATGCTAGTTTTGTTGACGGTTAAGATGGTAAGGTTATGCTTGGTTCTTTTCAGGTAGGGTTTTGACAAAGGAAAATTGATATTTCAATGAAAAAATATTTCCTGCTAAGAGGAACTTACGGTTTTTCTGGATTTGGCTTACTGTCGCCTCCTTGCAAAACCTTTTTGGCAAAGTGTCGTAGCCTTGATTTTCAGGTTTTGCCTAAGTGTCTTATCCTAAAAAAATTAATTTGGTGAAACGTCGCATACAGGCGATGAACCCGAAAAATTGCGGATTTGGTGCAACGTCGTTTTGGCGAAGCGTCGGACAATCGGTTCACTACAATGAAACCAGCGCATACTGAAATGGATTTCAATCAAGAATAAAATACGTACGTTTCGGAGATGGTAGAATTTATGTGATTCGCATACATTACTTCAACATCAAACAGCTAAGTAAAAGTAAAACTGCAGTATATTTGCTTCCCTTCTTTAAAAATACGTTCACGTCCTCCTATACCTTATAGTTAGCGAATGAATCTTGCTCTCGAACAAGTAACGAATGTATAAACGTTTGTCACTGAACATTTTCTTGAATCGAACATCAAAAGCCATTTCAACACCACAATTTTTAGCATTATTCGTTTTTCGACATTACTGGCGTAGTCTCTAACAAATTGATTTTCACAATTGTTAAATCAATTACATATATTGTAGCACTTACGAAGGTGGTAGATAGGTTATGTGAAATGTGTGTACGATTTATTTCTAATTAGGATTGCATTATTTCAGGTTGTGATTTTATCTTTTTAGCATCATCAATTTGTTGCGGCTCCTTTTTGTTGTAAGCGAGCATGTACCATAGTCCACTGTAAAAAATTATGTAAATAACTAAACAAGCCATTATGATGTTTTAACTTGCGCTTTTATATATACATATGCATGATAAGCGACTTGGGTACAATAAGTTGTTGACTGGTTTTTTATATTATATTCAAGAGAACGGTGATGATGAGGGTGCATCTTTTGTGCATATGTAGTTGTTACAAGTAAAAATCTCCGAAAATCCTTAAAAGGGGATTATTGAAATGCTACCAAAATGAAAAAATATCTTGGACGAAAAGGATGTTATTGTGTTCATCGGTTCCGTTTCTACAACCTATTTACATGTTCAGCCAGAAGCTTTAACATCATACACAACAACGACCTGCTGCTGTGATGTTATGTTATGTCATGATGGTGTAGTGGTGGTGGCACTCACACAGACAAAAAGGAAAACAAATTTATGTTTTACTAAGATAGAAGAATAGGAGCAGGTCTTATGTAGCAAACTTGCCTGCTTCTGGTAGTGTTTCAATCAGACAGAACGTGTTTGGAGTCAAATGAACATGTGTTTTCAAAAGGCAAAGAATAGATCATGACAGTCAAGTCGAAACAGTTACCATAAGAGCATGTTGTCTTGTTTCGATGATATTGATACGGCATCCGAAAAAAGCATATGTAAACACATACTAAGTACCTGTATGTGAATCTGGTATTTACCCCCAGAATAATCCCAATATGATACATAAACCCACACTTATTTGGAGATTTTCCTTTTTGTAAAAGGCGACTACACTAATCTTTCATTGTTGAAAAACTGCTGCAATTTTATCATTTTATAATGTAAAAAATTACTTGTATATTCATTCAGGTATGCAGATAATGTATAAAAGATGCACTATTATAGTGAAAAAAGAACCTTGCATCATACGATTAATAATGAATCTACTCTCTGTAGAGTTATAAGTATAGTATGAGTATATATATATTTTTTACTAGTGGGCATTATAAAGCATAAACTTTCATCTTGATTAGTTTCTTGCAGCCTCCGTCAAAGTAATTGACTCCTTGAGGATAAAACCCATCTGTAAGCATGTATTTAACGTTTCATTTTAACCTTTTCGGCTCTTTTTGATGTGGGTTGTTATACCATCAAATCGGGTAAAACTTCTTTGACCAATCGTATAAAAATTAGCTCCGTATTGTTTCTAAATACAATGATGATGAAGATGATTACGGTCTCACTACCACCGAACGAACCAGAGTCCAGTCAGACTCACAGTAAAGTAAGGAGAAAAAAGAAGAATGATTTCTTACAACCTGTTGACTGCCTCCACTGGAGGCTGATTAAAAAACACATCATTGTTCATCCCGTTCTTCCCATCCCTGTATATATATAAATGTAATATGTTAGCCTCTTTCATTTCGGTTCCCTTCCCTCTTACAAAACACTCAGACAACCTCCTCTGCCTGCATTAAACTAACTGACTGAGAAATCGATTACAAAAGAAAATTCCTTTTATTTTCAAAAACAAATCTTTATTAATTTTTTCGTTGCTGATGATGTCGAAAATGAATTGCGATTGTGTTTATGTATGCATTATAAAATATAAAAATAGGTAATGTGTGGCCCAGTTGTTGAAATACAAGTGATTAGATAAAAATGAGTAGGATCTCAATAAACAACAATTACCACTTGTTGTACTAAACGAGCAGTGCATTTAATCTTTCAATACATTGATTGTTGATCATCTCTCTATTGTCTTTTGAAAAGGGCAAATAAACGCTTTATAGAAATATCATTTTAGGATTTTCTACTCGTACACAATACAACCAATAATCAAAAAAACCGACCAGTCTTTTTCGTCCGGTAAATTTTCGAAGCAGTATTTAATTGTAATTGCTTAAGAACTTCAAAAGTTGAAAGTACTAAAAAATTATTTCTTTCCACTAGACTTAGCATTGCCTTTTACACCATTTCATGCATGTCTCCTTGAGAATCCATTCATTCTATCAACACCACCGTCATTAATGCGGTATACGTTTGCAATTTGTAGAAGGGCTTATATGGTCAAAACGAATCATCGAGGAAATGATCAGCATTTACAACAGACAGGGGAACCGACAACAGCAATGTAGTGTACTGTATAATCTATATCCATTGCTTTCAGACACTCTCTGAACAACAAGAATAATAAATTAGGGTTCAACCCAAAATATTTAGCTGATGATTTTGGCGTTAATGACTAAACACGTAGGTGGTGATGACGGTGGTCATGTTTTGTAATGTTGCATGATAATATGGAGGTTGGATATATTACCTATCTTTGTTTCCGACAGACCAAACCTACCACCCTCTTCTGCATCTTTATCATCATCTACCTTTCAACTGCGGACGTTCTCACAAAAAAATGATCATGATCACGACGATGATAGATGTAAATTGATTATGTGACCATTTGTAAAACAAACGGTTTTTCTGTACCAATTCACCTTCGTCAAAGTTTTCACAAAGGATTTGCAAGCAAGCAAAGAATAGGTTGAAAATTAAGTTAAACTAATCTTAATGAAAATACACAAATGTATAATGAAATAGATTAACTTCGAGTATTTAGCTCGTCTGCACAATCGCTGCAATAACCTGCCATATTCCTCGTTACTAAATATGTAAACACCTTTATCTTTGAAAGTAACACCATTGCCGCCGTCGATGTTCTTGATCTCATATAAATACAAACATCATTATCAGTTCTGTATAATTATCTTACTTCAGCAGTAATAAAACAGATCTGATAAATTAGCAAAAAAAATTAAAATTGCAAGGATGAAATGGTTGAGTGAACTGAACGAGGAAAATCCGTTCTTGTTGTTATCTTTATTCATTCAACACAAAAGTTAAATACCTGCAGCTATCAAGATACTTTTGAATAATATGAAAAAGTAAAGAAAACGGAGTTAAAGATTTCTTTTCATGCATAAATGCAATATTCACCTTTGTGTTCGCCTTTGAAAAAATACAAGAAACAAATATAATGATATAATTACTTTTGCTACATGCATGTTCCTTTTGCACTCACTCCAATCATCTTTGTAGTGTATAAATATAACGTTATGATTAAGAGACGACTCCTGTATTTTTTAGCAATTATTAGATAAACACTTGAAAATGTTTCTGTTTAGTGCTCATTTATATCTTTGGTGGAAAATAAATGAGTTAGCAGTGCCATTCTTACCTGGTTTTTTCGTATTGCATGTGCATCATGCAAAATAGTTAAATTTTTCGTTTATGCAAATTACGCAAAGTGTTTGAGAAAGTGAATATTAAAAGGAAGGTCAACTTTTAGAAGCAAAAAGACAGCTTACTTGCAATTATCTTGTAGAAGAAATAGGAAAATGAGCAAATACAAGGCTATATCTTTTATGCTCCTCACATAACCAGCGATTCACTTGATAATATGTGTGTTTGTAAACGTAATATAATATGTACATTTGATGATGATCCCCAAACTCCATCCACACATATTAATCTGGTGCTGCTGACGACCACGACATGATGATAACCATCTGCTTTTCTTTTGTCTATTTGAAACAATAACTGAATTATCTTTAAAAAAGTTGCTGCCAAGCTTATTACATAGTAACCTTATTTCCCTGTCGTGTTTGTGTAAAGTTGAGTGAATACAATGCGAAATATGTGCTTAACAAATGTATAAAATGTGAATAATTTGCTGATTCCTCTGTCTTTAGTTCGCTTTGTGTGTGTGCTAAGAATATGAATCACCCTCTTCGTGTACTGCGGTGGTAAAGTGACCGCTGCACTGTATAGCATGCATTACATTAACCCCTTCAATAACATCCAAATGAGTAAAGCAAACAAGCCATTTAAGAATAAAATATGTGCATCCTCACAAATAACTCATAATGGTTAGCGTAATTGGATTGTTTATATTTATATATTGGCAGGTAATAATAATGAGTGAAGCGCTTGAAAATAGATAATGTATAACTGCAGCACACAGAAATGAATACCCTCTTGCTACTTGCTTACCCTCTCTCTCTCACACATCATCTCTTTACTTTTTTCTTGGGTGATGGACGATGTTGGGTGATGTAACAATGATAGTTCCGCTGTTTACTTGTAATGATAATTAGCTGATAATGCAGTGCTGCTACTTCTCCATTCAACTGAATTCGAAAGATAGATTAAGCGAAAAAGTGGCTGGCCTGGCGGTTTGCTCTTTGTAGATTTTTTCTTTTACTTTTCTTCTCCCTTCTCATTTTCTTGGTTATAGAGCATAACCATTCTACATGTACAAAAATAATATTGTAAACATGCAGGTAAGTACGATGGTGGCTCTTTTTCTGCGTGAAACAGTAGCAACCAAATAATTAAATTGCCTGATAAAAATGATAACAAAATGCATAATAACTAGAATATATTTCATGGCAAGGAATGAACAAAACGACTTATTTATATTGTGTGTGCATCATAAACATGTTGCTTTTGTGTGTATACATACAGTATACATTTTCTGTACTGATTTGTAAATATCTGTAACTTTTTCACGTAATATAACCAGTCACTTAAAAATTGAAAGGATTTATTTACATGTTCCTCCTGTTCAATGAAAAGAAATAAAAATTGCCGTCTTCTTTTTCATATTTTCATTTTCATTACAGACAAATATAAAAAAAGTACAACTGATCATAATATTGCTACCGAGTAAAATGCATAAAGCATCTTAATAAACCATATCAAAACTATAATATGTGTCTAATCTGGACTTGTATGTGAGCATATCTACTTTTGTACAAGCACTATCAAATATGAAGATGTCAAAATTCACTGAGGCTGAAGACCAAACAATGGGGAGGAACTGGGCATAATATGAATATATATCATGTATTCATATTGAAACTTTTTTCAGGTCAGGTGTTCATGCATTCAACATCCTTTGAAGTTTTTTTTTCATCAGTACAAAGTGGCAGTCAGCATAAATAGAAAAGTACACACATAATATACTAATTGAATCAGCACACACAGCGTTGAAAAGGGATTATAATTGGTAGTATGATATGGCTTTGGATACAAGTATTTTGTATTGTTGTGTGCGTACTGCAACTGCATATATTCCAATAATAAGACTATTCAATTGAATTGTCAACGTGAATCACCCTCCTCCTCCGCCGCCACCTCACCGTGAATGTGTGAAAGGTGTGTAATTTATTTGAAAAGTGATACTTGACAGTCCTACGCAACATAGGTAGTATATTTTATGTGTATTATATAAATATTACGTTTTAATATTTTTTTAAACATCAACAGCAATGAAAGCTTTTCAATTACCCATGCATTTGTGCATATTATGCTCTGCCATGGTTTTCACTTTATATAATTTATTACGGTTATCTTCACTTTATGACATTTTACTTTTGAAGTTGATGTGGATGCGGTCTTCAGTTGTCTTTTGTAAAAAAATGCCTATTTATTTTTCTACTGTTAGTTTGTAATGAAATAAAGAAAAATAACAATTTTGATGATGTTAAGTAACTTAGTAGATGAAAACATGGAAAATTTAGGGGAAATTTCTACACATGATTGTACATTATATATTCCTTGAAAATATGGAACTTGTGACATGCTTACTGTGGAGAGAGGCGTACGTAAATACGTAACTCCGTTTTCGTCTTATGACTATGATTTGCAATGGTAAATATTATGCATTGTTAGGTCTTTATTATGCTTTGTTATCAGTTTAGAAGTAGGATGATAGGCTGACTACTAAAATTATTGTGAAGGGGAGGACAAGTGATAACTTAAGTAGCACATTAAAAAATATAGCTACAATGTCGACAACAGTACACAACATGACCTTTATTACACTTTATTATGATTTAGTAGTTTGAGCTGATATCAAACTGAAATGTTTATTTGTTCCAAAAATTTAAAAGTTGTCCAAAAGTTTAAAAAATTAAAAAACAAAATAATCAATGCATTTGTTAAAAACGGGCATGTATTCAAAATAAGAATTTTGTTTTTGATTATTTCAACTAATTTTGTATCGTTGTTGATGTCAAGGGCGACATTTAATACGAATCTTTTGTGTAATAATTGAGAAATCTACTTTTTAACTGACATATTTCTAGTGTTTTATTGGTCGAGTTTGCAGTGGTCATGATACAACCATTCCTTTGCGGTTAGCATTATTTATCAAAATATCAAAAAGTGGGCTGCTCTAAATCGCATCAAAAGCGACAAAAATTGTACCTAGTTCTATTTCTGGTTCTAGCCCGTCCATTTTCCACCAAGGTGAATAATTTGAAATAATCGGTACCTTAACTCTTTTACATAATGAATAGAATTAAAATAGACATGTAAGACAGTAATACACTACAGTCAGGACATTTTAAACCGAAAAACGCATTTATGCTCCTATTTTTGGTGTTTTCTTCTTACATGTTCTGTACTACAATGTATATAATTTTTTTGTTTCACTTTTGACTATGAAGAAAGAGTACTAAGCGTTTGCAATGTATCTATATTTAGGTAGACATAAAAGGCAAAAAAAGTTGACTAGCTGCTTCACTTCTTTGTGCAAATAATAAAAACATCTAACATCTAAATTGGTCTACTGTCGTTTTGTGAGTACATTGCATTGTATTTTTGCAATTTTTTTTTGTATATTTCATTTTTCTGTGACAAGTGGTGACATGTACTTGAAGCAAATCGATAATACATGGCATATTTGTCCCTAAATGACATAAATGTGTGTCGTGTCGTGACATGTATGATGGACTATCTTATAGTGTCTTTCTTGTCTGATAGATATATAATAATAAATCCATTCAATTCAGTAGTTATATCATATCACATCCTAAAATATTTTATTGGATAATGATTTAAAATATAATACCATATCACAGTGATCATATAAAAGGCGTACATAACTTATCATCATATTTTTTTATCCTTGCTTTCTTTTTTTACTTGACAAAAATAGTAACTTTACATATCATCCGTTTTCGGGTGCTACTACTGTGAAAATTTTTGATTAAAATTTTATTTGCATCAAACCTGCCTACTTTTTGCTTTAAAGAAGCAATTCAAAACAGGCCAATACTCTATACTTACAATAATTGATAATATATATACCGCAGCAGCACGTTCACTGCTTACGTGTATAACAATGAGCACAGGTGCTGATACATGAAATGTTCACATGTATAAAAGTATATGTATATACATGCAAGGTGCAGGTAATATTCATAGGAATATATATGTATGCGGTTTTATATTGATGCAGCAGGATTGTTTGTCGTGTCGTCTCCAATGGATTACAATTTGCCTAATAATGTATAATTTTTTCGAATTTCGTACATAGCTATTATCGGCCTTGTTTTACTAGTTTTAATGTCTCTTTTACAGAAGCTATCCAATTTCTTTCGACAATTTTATAATCACTTGTTCAATTTCGTCGACTGCAAGAAAAAAGTGCTCTGTTTAAAAAATCTGCCATTATTTGGTTGAGTTGATTCCTCCCTCCTGTTTAATAATTCAATACAAATTGAACTGAAACATTTTTTGCTGGTTGCCTAATTGAACTAAGAGCTTATTTTTATATTTTACTTGCACAAAGTTTATTGCTTTTATTATAAAAAGGGTTTTTGTATGGACAAGTTTTCATATCTATAAATATATATTGAAAACAAGAAAAAGACGGAGTATATGGCAAGATGTCAATGCAAATAAGCCATTTATTGTTAATGCTCTACTTATTATTATAGTTGGTTTGCATAAAAGAAAATGGATGAAATTATTAGTGGATTACTTACAATATGGGATGTGCACATGATACATAGTGGCATATAATCATTCAATAATTGGAGTGAAATGTATAATAATGGCCTTGTTTCAGAAGATTGTATGTATTGTATGTATGTCTATTATTGTTCGCGATATCAAGTTCTTCATCATCAAGGTTTGCAACAGGCAAAAATTGAACAACTTATTTTTGCAGTCAAATATGTCATTTATTATTCATTAAATGCTTGTCTATAAATGATTCATTCCAATTCAATAAGGCAATTCACTTGATTGCCCTCGTACAATAACCCAACTGTTCAATTGCACAAAAAATTGAGCGCATTTTTAGCATAAGTCGCAGTTGTTGACATCTGAAGGTATCTTTTGTTCGTAACAATAAAACTATACTGACTTTGGCAGTTAATAATATTTAATGTTATATCAACCTTATTTTATCCAGCTTTAATCATAATTTCTGAAAATGAAAGATTAAAAGTTATGAAAGTTTTAATAGCGGTTTACTCTTGTCATTTGGCAATAATTAACATTTCTGTCGACAAGCTTGATCAAACATAAATTCTTGAAACCTGAAGAAACAGTATCTTTCACGTAACCTATTATAAATATTTCTTTAGTTTTGGGATAGCATTTAACAAGACTATACAATATTATTCTATAAGTTTCCCTTCGCTATATTTCAATATTTTAAACTTCAGTCATAAGGTATTGACCGTTGCGATGACAGTGATTGAAAGAGTTACATAAATTCATACAATTTGAGGTGCGTATTGCGTTAAACTTTGCAAAAAACATTCCTACTAATCCATTCCTACGTAATACTCAAATCTAATTCAATCACCTCTAATGAGTTGCAATAATTAAAATATATCAACGCTTTAAATTCACTCGACTGTCAATCACACTTAAAAAAGTTAAATATTCAAACAGACTTCTATAAAGAGTCAATATAATAAGGAATGACCGACGAATAAATGAAGTATACATTGCATACTTATTACGCTTTGTTGGCTCATGATGAACAAGTACGTTCGCTGTTGAAATGTGATGATGGCGTGTTCAACAGAAGCAGAGTCCAGTCAAGAGTGACAGACACCTTCCTGGACAATTTCATTCCTCCTTTCCTCACATGTCATCTCATTTCACTTTATTCGTTTTAAGTTTAGTAAATACTGTTCATAATAATGTGCGCATAGACACACATACTTGTCAATTATACAAGGACATTTATACCTTTATCATCCCATTGCCATCATTACGATCATAATTTAGCACAATATTATTTTTCAATTTCCTATCACAAGCCTGAAAGACTAGCATTAATAATGATGTATTTTTAGGCATACGATGATAAATTTTCTTAGTGTATTGTTATGTAACAGTACTTTATATTTTAGATGTTAGTTATATTGACAGTGCGACTACTGTGAAATTGTATAAAGTTTACGCAAGTTTAGGCATTCAATTGGTCAGTTAGTAGTAGTTCACAACAACACACCGTACGTTCACGTTTGTTTCTCTAATCTAATCGTCGCAAACCAACCTATTACGTGACATGAAATGTGCTGTCTGTCGGGCCTTTTTGGACGACATGCTATCATCGTAATTACCAGCAATAATAATAACAAAAACAGCAGCATTAGGATGATAATGAAGTTTCATCCTTGTGCAAAGTAACTTACTTGACTGACTAAGAGTTAGAAGTGTGCTGTCGCTATTTCATCCCCTTTTTTCATTGTGAGCTATCCATTCTGGCAACTCTTGCGCTTTTTACTATTATTAATTCATGTGTGAGGTGTCGCCCGGTTTTGTTAATGACAGCATCCTCTATTACAATTTCTGAGTAACTAACAACAAAATTGATAATTAGATGACAGACCAACCCATTTCTCATTTTTACTTATTCTTTCCCTTTCGTTTTTATCACTTTACCCATTCAGACGTGCCATCTCGAATTTTACAATATGACGTGCACTAGACGACACTCAACGAAACAAGTCGTTCAGTGTCTTTTTATTTTCACGCTATTTTTATGTTCCTTCCACACTGTATTTTGGTATGGACTTATGAAAAAACTCGAGCGTCTGCATCAGACAACGAAACTTCTGACGATGGCTGGATGCAAAGTAAAACATTATCTCACACTTTTAAAATGGAGTTTGTATCATTATTACGCATGTACCTACGCAAGTAACTTGGATCCACGATCCACACACATAATATATTTAGAAAGATAGCATAATAAAGGATAACATGTAATGAATTGTTCATTTCCTCACCTGCATAATGGCTCACAACAACCAACCAGCTAGCCATCAACCTCTCAACTCAACTGCCTGTCAACCGTAATTTCACTGCAACTTTTAGTACGTCTCACACACACACACACACTGACATTTCAGCTATTTACTGTCATGTCAGTTTTCTACGTGGATGGTTATGGAAATGCTAATACAACAAAGAGAAATTTTATGACGACGCCGCTGTTGTTATTGTGTGCCATATTATTTTCATTTTCCCAGACCAAATTTGGTTGGATACAACCGTAACATAGCCACAGAATATGGCATGGAGTCCTAAAATTTGATGGACGGGAAAAACAAGCATAATATTATGTCGATGTATTTATGTATGTATATGCGTGATGAACTATGCATACTGAATATTCTTAAGTTTTAATGGACATTTCAAAATTACGATTTCACTTTTTTATACTTAGACTAAAAATGCCTTCTCATCAGATTCAATAATTAATTGGATGGATAATGCACACACTATAATGTTATGAAAATATGGAATAGATTCATCATAAGCTGCTTGTATCAATATTATGAGCATGATTCAATGCGGGAGAAAGGCAACAAAACAAAAAGTTTATCAGCTTTTAAATTCAAAATGAACGATGGATTTTAAAAATGTTGGATCTACTTACATGTCATATAGATGACGACAAGCTTTCCATCCACCTTTTAGTAAAATACAACAGCCATGTCCTGTTAAGTTTGATGTTTTAATCCAGGCGCTTCCTGTAACACCTGATATCGCATTAAGAATATATTATATTTAGTGCTTACAAATTTCGGTTGACGATTCTGTTTAAAATTCAACTCGCCCTATCCCTATTTTTCCCTATCAGATAGATATAAAATATAGTTTTGGACACAGAAAAACATCAAAAATGTACATAATAAATTACGTCTGTAACGCTTTAGTATGAAACTTTTCATGGTGAAGTGAAAATGGATGAATTGAAAAAATGAAAAATTGACAAGAGTGAGAAATCAGTCATCAATTTTATTGCCACATTGTTAAGTATTTCTTACCTGCCTGTTCTATCAACCACAACTGCTGTTGTTGCTACCTACATTAAACAAAACTAAATAAATACAAATATACTGGGGCAACACATATTATTGTAAAATCTTATCTCTCGAGAGGCTAACACAATAGAAACTGTATCTATTATGCATGTGGCACATGCATATATTATGAATCGTATGAAAAACATGTATAGATAGAACCCATCACACCAACTAAATGACTTATTGAGGTGTCTACCGCTGATGTTACTTTTGCACTCTCTCATAACTCATTTGTATCTGACCATGTAACGCCTACCACAAGATCAGTCAGCGAAAGCCTGAAGCAATTATTTTTTTATAGCGACTAATATGTTTTCGACTCGAGCAGCTTAATTCTCCACTTCTGCTACTATGCTGACGGCTTGTGCTCATCTGCTGCGCTAAATGCTATTGATGTCTTACATTTTTATCAGCACATTATTTTATGCTACAATTTGATGGCTCTATGTCAAAGAGTTATTATCACCGTTGCTTTAATCTGAGACCCCGCTTATCATTTATTTATGCTATATGTGTTCTATAAAATAGAAAATTCTTCGTTTTTACTCCAAGCAGAGCAATAATATTCTATAATGAGGACAGGATACAATATTTAATTATTTATATTGTTGTTCTTTTTCTGTAGAATCGGGCGGATCTGGCAATAACCTGCAAATATTCAACCCTAGGCAACCACCAAAGAAAAAACGAAAGTCTCGCACTGCCTTCACAAATCATCAAATATTTGAACTGGAGAAAAGATTTCTATATCAAAAATATTTGTCTCCGGCAGACCGAGATGATATTGCTCAGCAACTTGGTCTCACAAACGCTCAGGTAAATTAATTTAAAAACTATTTCACATTAAGATTCTTATTTATAATGAATGCTCGCTTCACCCTTTAGGACTAGCATAAACAATCGGCAGTAATAGTGTAGTTTCAGAGAAATCGTCAGCAATAAAATATCCATTATATGCCCATATTACAATACATACATACATACATGTATTATCATGATGTTGATGTGATAACAAGATTATTATTTTTTATGAAAAAACTGTAGTTATTGCGACTAACTAAAAATATCGCTTAGACATTCGACAAAACCCAAGTATAATATCAAAAGGAAAGCAGATAATTCATCTTCAGCTGCATAAAAAGTAATAAAATTGGTTTTTATAAATGTGAATTTAAGTACAACATATTCAAGGAAACTCAAGTAAATTGATGCCATCAAAACGAGCAGCAAGATAATATGAGGAATGAGTATAAAGTAAAGCGAAATGTTTTGTAGGATAAAAATCCCATTATGCTATCGTGTACATGACTCGTGTAACAACGTAAAGGAAATGATCATTAATAATGGGATCATTTTATATCATCTGTCATAATTTTAAAAGAGTTATGTTCACATTTACATGAAACAAATTTTCACGATTGTAACGGTTGTTTTGATATTACGTCACAAAGTATAGAATTTTTGTCTACAAATTTTTGAAGTGATTTCTAAAACGAACATGATTGGGTAATAGTGACTTGTTCGGTTTTTATTCTGAAGGGAATGCTACATTTCGAAAGTTGTAGCATATATTTTTGGACAATGTAATTTAAAATATATTAAATTTTGTATAGCAACCATAAATAGAAAATATCACTATGACAATAAGATGATTGCTTTACATTCTCTTTCCCGTTTTGGCTGACTGATTGTCGTGCAAAGTACTATGTAACAAAGCACAGCAGCAGTAACACCAACAAGGAGTAATTTCTGAGATGGAGAAAATGATGGCGCATAATTTTTACACCGAAGAAGATTTAGTATTCATAAAAAACAGATTCAGTTTTTCTTTCTTCTGGCTGAACACACCATTTTTCCTTTTTTCATGATATCCGCCCAGTTTTCAAACGATCTCTCAATTATATACAAGGTGTGACTAAAGAGCATTGTTAATCCTAAAAATATCCAGAAGAAAAAGAATAATAAGACGAAGAGCAAGTAAATATAACAGTTTTGTAACAACTGCTGCAGCCAACCAAGAAACTCTTTGTTACTGCATGTATGCATAATAAAAAGTAATCTTTCCGATTTTATATTCACATAATAATCCTTTTTAAGCGTTGTTGCTTTCGAGAGAGAGAGAGAGAGAGAGAGAACGACACAGTCAAAAAAGGAAGAATAATAGTTAGAAAAACGAAAAGGAAACCCGTTATTGTTATGGCCCCTAATTTTAGTGTTGATGCTTAACATGAAAATGTAGCACTATCATGATACATGTAAAATTAGAAGAATAATAAACACAACCATGGGCTGTTACATTTTTTGTACAGTTTTTAAGAATATATAAGCTACACTATTTCCTTTAGCACAAACACACATACAAATCTTATCATATTAAGCATCATTCGTCCAAGATTTTCTGTAAAAAAGATTGACTGGAAGTAAAAAAATCCAAAGCAACTATTACTATTATTATTGACGATTAACCATTGAGTCCTTCGCCTATCAAATCGCATGATTTGTAGGTTTCGATGCGTATCACATATCGTGTTCACTTTCCCCCATTTTCAATCCACAGAGAGTAATTGGGTCTTAGGGAGATAGAGAATTGTAAATTGTGTGCTACTTTCGACTTTCAGGACTCAAGTCAGAGTTCAGTTTTAAAGTTTTTAAAAGAAGGCACAATTTCGACAACAGCAACAGTTGTCAGATGTAAGTAACCTTGGCTTGATTTTGATGAGCGGATCACTTTGTTCAAATTATGGCTAGTAAATTCATATGCCATCAGGTTATATCATCACTGTTTTATGAAATCACTTATAATAATTTATGATATTTTTGGGAAATTTGGAAGAAAATACAGAAGCATATATGATGATTTCTCGAGAGAAATTTTCATTAGTAGCTATTACCATTTTGCTTGTCTACCTGTTCCAGTGAAAGATTGAGGTAAATGGCGTAATCATAATGAGCGTAATTTTGTAGGGCCGTCTTCTCCATCTTCCAAATTTTCCACTGGTTACACTTATTTAATAGCAGCAGTAAAAACATTTTTGTATAAATGATGACCGCATTTTTATTTTAACAGACGTTAGTTTTAAAGAGAGAAGAGAAAAAACACATCTACTAACAATGTAGTCATTCATTTGAATAAAAACTAAGCCATAACCACTGTGATCATCATCACAATACAACCAT
Organism: Entomobrya multifasciata; assembly: GCA_034693345.1. Classification (NCBI taxonomy): domain Eukaryota; kingdom Metazoa; phylum Arthropoda; class Collembola; order Entomobryomorpha; family Entomobryidae; genus Entomobrya; species Entomobrya multifasciata. The sequence continues at coordinate 7,909 of JAQFXM010000065.1, read as the reverse complement.
CAAAATTTTGCTACTGTTTAAAACTAACTAGGCAGTTGTGCACATTATAATTTACTAAAGGCCCTCTCTCTGTTTTTTTATCGTTTTGCCCTGGCATTGTTTTAACTTTTGCTCTTTTCGTTGCCAATGCTCACCCTCTGCTTTTTCCATTAAACAGTAGGTACCACATATGGCCAGTAGCCTATCATTATTATGAGTAGTTTAGCTACCTATTTGGCTCGTTAGTTAAATACTCTGACGACGATGACTTGGCACTTCTATTTTGTTCAAAGACAAATTCACATAAAGTATCTGTCGGCCAATTGGCACTGGCTGAAGAAAAAAACCTAACTTTCATTCACCAACACACCAAGTAAACTCATTTTTTTCTCTTAAAATTTCTAAAGAGACCTTTTGAATTGTATCTAATAGTAAAATGATGAAGACTCTGATATACCTGTTCAATAGCAATAATGAGATTTACAATGTAAGCATTATATAGAAACGTGAAGAGTGAGAAAAAAAGCAAACAAACAAATAAGCAGTGGTGGAGCGGTGCGGTGGTGGTGTAATAATAATAAATGTGGTGCTGGTTACGCTTCGCTTATTTACACTTTGGTAGCGGCATTTCTTTCAAGTTAAAAGATCAGTGAAGCTTTGATACACACTCACACACGCTTGTTTTCTTTTGTACTTATTTGTTTATGCTTCCTTTTTTATTAAAATGAATCGTTATGTGTTTTTTCTCGGGCTTATAAGAAAAATGTGAAGACAGTGGATTGGATACATATATACTTTATCATCATCAAACAAACAATGTTGACGACGACGTTCATCACTCGTCGTCATGATAATGACGCTGTGGTGATGATGTAGCCAGCCATCATCAATGAGAGCAACAGCATCAAGCCAAAGCCAACAAGTAGTCAATCTGCTTCCATTTAATTTTCAACAAAACTGATAATGTATTGTGTTGTGAGTACTTTTTCTGAAAAAAAATAAAAATAAAAGAACAGAAACTAATGTTTACTTTCTTGAGCCTTCCACTTTTGATACAGTCTTTTTGAAAGTTTTTACTGTAAATACTGAGCCTAATCTTGTGTTCTTATTGTTGTTTTGTATTTACTTTGGATATTTTTTTCTCTCGATGAGAGTGAGTGTTTTTATTGTTTTTAGTGTGTATCTATCTATTTCATGTACAAATACAAATACACGCACTCGCTCTCTTCAAATATTTATCTCTCAAGTTGAATTCTGTCAGTGAGTCAGTTAGTTGGTTGGTTGCGGCTTCCTAAGTATTTTAGCTATGGTATTTTTTGTAGCTTTGCATTTTTATATAATGTACGATTCGCTTCTTGTATGTTATTTAGGCAAGTAGACAAGCAAGAAATGCCATCATGGGTAAATTGATGATGAGAAAACTGACTTTAGGGTGATTACTTTGCCTCTTGTGTGACGACTTGCCTTCAACAAGTTAAGCATACAAAAAGTAATATCGTACAAGACGATGATGTCGATTTACTTTGTTTGGTCTTTTTTCATTGTTCTTATTTATTTATGTGGGTAACTTTTTGTGAGGAAAGAATAAGGGTAATTTATCATGGTAAAAATTCATTTGAAATTCTCCATCCTAATCATCAACGATACTATCATGAACACACTCTTTTGTACATTTACGTTTCCTTTTATTATGCCTAAATAGGTTTGCGTAAAAATGTTTCGCATGGCATATGGAATCTGATGAAAATCAAAGACAAAGCATGTTTCATGGGGGAAAGTGAATCATTGCAAATTATTTGTGGTTCTACTTGCAAAATCTCTTAAGTAGTGAACAGGATAGAATAGAAGATGCACATAATTGCAATCTGTATGAATTTGCATGTGTATTCATTTAAAATTAACAATTGTTTGTATTGATTTTTTGCAGGTGATAACATGGTTTCAAAACCGTCGAGCAAAATTGAAACGAGATATGGAAGAACTGAAGAAGGACGTTGAGTCAGCGAAACTGTTGTCAGCGCACAAGTCATTTCTCGAGAGCGCTCATGACCTAGGTCTGTTAAAGAAGCGAACTCCAAGTCAGATGGATATGAGTCCAGCAGCTGCCGCGTATCACATCTCATCCCCAACATCATCTTCCCAGTCCTCTCATTCACCCATCAATCTCACATCGGAATCTCCTCCTTCAACTCATTAAACTCTCCACCTACCCTTTCCTCTCCAGCGTAATGACGACGAAGACGACGATGATGATGTGTGCGTAGGGAAAACGTGTTAAAACATACACACACACAACATAATTCAAAATACATTGACTAGTACTTCCACCACCACAGCAACAACCACAGAAGAAAAATACAGCATTGAAAGAAAAACCACCACCAAAGCAGCTTTTTCGTCCTCCTCCGCCCTTTTAATACAGCTACGTATCTCGGATCTATCTACGTACGTGCCTGCTTTAGCAGACTTAATAACCCAAACACTCTACCACTCTAGTGTACTTCTCCTCTTCCTATACCGTCGTCCCACAACATTACTTACACGGCCTCAATATTTCCATCGCGTTTTTACTACATAATTTTCTTCTTCCCTACAAACTTCCTTATCCAGTCAGCCAGCAGCAGGAGCTACAAAGCCACTAAAGTCCAAGCCATAAAAACTTCTTTTCTAGCCAGTCAACAGCAACTTCAGCTTCCAGCATCGCATTGTACTGTTCTACACGAAATAAATTAACTGAGGTGTATGAACAACAAAACCCTTCCAGATAATTCACAGCATGCTTCACTTCACCAGCAATCCTTTAGTTCATGCTATGCAGTATTGGATCACATTATATAAGTTTAAAAAACCAAAGAAACAAGGCGTACTTACTTATAAGCACATGTTACACGCTTCAACTAAAGAAAAAATAACAAGTACGCAGCGTAATATGTTGTTCGTCCAGCGCAGCGATTTATACCTCGCCCAATCGCATCATCACCATCATCATCGTCACATCATAATCATCAGAAAAAGCAGCAACATTTTATTGGAGCCACAAAAGCCATGGAACAAGAGTAGTAACAAGGGAGAACTGGTTCCTTTTTAAATTTTAGTAGCTTGTACTATTTTAGATGTTGTGAAACCAGCAATTTTATCACAATCAACAGAGTGTTCTATTCGAAATATCTTATAAAATACATGAAAAAGGGAAAAAAATGGATAGGAAGGAACTTATTACGAAAATCCTTACAATAATAAAACTCCATAGTAATCAAAATCAACCATTCAGCATATTTATTACGGCAACAAAACCACAAAGTCTTTTAATTCCATCCATCCTTTTCTAGCATCTTGTTCTGGATTTTGTAGTATGTACACAGACAGGGGTTGGAAATGGAAGAGAAAATAAATGGTCAAGTAGCTAACCTCATTGTAGTTTATAGTAGACGAAATATTTAACCCTCATTGGTCACGTTTACAAAAAATATGAATCCTTTTCATTTTTCTCTCTCATTTCCGTAATCATTTATTATTTTTTATACGTTTTTTAAAAAAGTTGGTTGTATCTCCAAAAACGAATGGTACGCGTATAATTTACTGTCTGTTTTGAAACGAGATTGTAATAACAATCTCGTTTTTTCTCTCGACTAACAAGTGAAAAAAATCTAATGAGATGCTGTTTATTTCTATTTAAGGTAATACTAGCTAAAAATGGAGCAGAGGTTGAAAATTATGAAATGTACAAATGACAAATGATTTATAGACAAAATAGCGGTTTGAACTTATAAAGATACATGAAAAAAGAAGTAACATGTTTACACATCATATATTTGGCTTTATTATACTCATTTCTTGCAACAAGGTGTTTTTCATGAGTTTTGATTTCTAATCGGCTTAAAACAAAAATTGACTGCAAGTTTTTTTATAAAGAGAAAAAGATATGTGGATCTGGAAAGACTAGTGAAAGAACTAGCACTTTGCTGCCACAAAAGAATTTTGAATTTTTAAATTAGCAACTTTTTGGCTCCTGGCTAATCACATCATCATGATCATCTTGTATAGCAGCTTTATAATAATAACATTACTTATTCAATGCACAGCTTCTAGCCACTCACACTCATCTAATGTTACATGGTTATACCATCATACCACACACAGTGCACCGGCATTAATAATAAAAATTATAAAGGAAAGGAAGCGAGAGAGCAAGAAAGGTATAAAAAAATGCTACTTTGTGATGTATTAATAGTGACAGCAAATGCATCCATATCAAAACAATGCGTTCGTCTGACAAGCACATCCATTTATCTGATTTCTTAGTAAGCAACAATACAAAATTTGATAACTTTTTTTGACGATATTGTTCGATTTTTATCATATTTTGAGAGACTTGACTTTTAATTTTAATTGCCAAAACGACTTTTGATAGTAACACAGTTCTGCACTACTTCATTACATCACATAATCATCATTTACCTCCTTAAGGTGAACTTGTTTCAAATCTATAATGTTTGAGCATTTATAAAACAGAAAACACATTTTGTAGTTTAGTTTTTATACGTTTTTTCTTCATGTGTGTTTTCTTGGCGAGTCAGTCATCAGTAAAACTGTTCGGTTTTTGTAGTATACTTGGTTGGTGGTTTTCAAAGATTTTGATTGTTTTTATATGACATGCATATATGTATATTACACATACTAAATAGCTTTTTCTTGGCTTCTCGAAACAAAATTTACATTTGCAACAGAGTCATTATCGTCGTCATCATCATCTTCATGATAATCATGATCATCCCTGTCGTGCAATCATCAGCATCATCATATAAAGCAAAAAAAGATTAACAATACAAAGCAATGTTCATCATAAAGTTGATGGGGAATTTTCATGGAAATGGGGCTGAGAGATGCTTCAAGAAAATAGGTAGATGCCACCAATCATGATTCATGAGCCATGTTTTATTTTGCTCTCTAAAAAAATCTTGCTATTAAAAAAATAAAGTCTATATTTTTACGGCTGTATGGGCATTCTTTTGGAATCGTTCCAAGAGATTGGAACTTTTAGCTAAATAGTTTGTGTTGTGTATACTTATTTATCTCGGTAGTTTTTCACGATAAACACGCCTGTTCATCGTGGGACAGCGACTACCACGTTACTTAACACATTTAATTTTCTTCACATTTTATCTTCATCTAGCAAGATAGATATTTGACTGGTGCAATAAGTCTGCAACATATGAACGTCACCGTGCTGACAAATCAAACCAACAACAAGATAATGAGCCTAGATAACCCTTTTCCTATTAAGTCGACGAAAATACACTAAAAATGATGTAGTAATAGTACATGTTTTCTCCTATACTTAAGAAACACAAAGTAATGACTGATGGCAGTGATAAGGCTTTATGACTTTCTGTTCTCTTTGCTGACTGCTTGTGGAGATAAACATAATGATAATTATTTTACATAGTTTTTTAGTGGGTTCTCATCGTAGATAGGCATTTATATTTTGTAGCTGCGACGCAAATAAATTTTTCCGATTTTCTGTTCAGTAAATATGCCAGTCAAGGATAAATCTGGCAAATTACATTAATCAGATATACTTCTAAGGAGGTTTCATTTCTTTTGAGGAGGGAAGATGTGAGAAGGATGATTTTTCTTGTTTGTATGACTAAATGACATGAGACTAATGCTGTTTTATAAATAAGTACGTAATGTTTTATTTATTTAGCTTTAAACAAAGTACGTAGGGAACTATCATTTTTTTAAACTTAACCAAAGAAAATATACACAAGTAGATATTTTTTTATGATTTTGAAAACGCATTTTGATGTGTGTACTGATTGTTTGGTTGATGACGAAACATTTACAGATTTAAAATGAAGGCTTTTGAAAAGACACAAAAAAATAATCAGGAGTCATTCTCAAGAAACGACGATGAAGCACTCTTCAACAAAATAAACCATCCATAAAGAGCTTAATTGAATACATGGTTAATGATGGTTCACATTAGAATTTTAGAATGGGTTTCCTTTCAACGGTATGATCATGAAAATGAGAAAAATGGTGAGAGAGTATCTTTTTGGCAAACACATTCGTGCATATTTTTTATTATTGGATGGGTAAGCTTTAAACCAAAAATTTAACAAAGCCTTCCATGTCATCACCATGATGGCACAATAATGGAGGACAAGACAACACTATTTGGTTCAGTTGTTAACAAAAATTGGAGAGATTCATTTACCAAATCTTTTTTTAGCGGTTTGTCCGAAATTTAAGTCTTTTCAAAAACCTTTTATCAAAACTAATTTTGGCGATGAAGCTGTGCATTTTTCTGAAGAGTTTTTTTAAAATCTTTGTATTTTTCATGTGAATTTGGCTGACAAATTATACCATGAGGTTTTAATCTGCTTAAAAATCCAAAGTTCTATTCCATCTTTTCCATTGTTACAATCATATAAATGATAATTATTACATATGTAGATATTTATATCATTGAGAATACAACTCTTTTTATAAGGATTTCAATAGAACACTAAAAAAAATTAGCTGGTAATTTATCTTGTGGTTAAAATGGGTAAACTAAACACACACAGACGCCAAGGAACATCATTCCTTTCCTATAAACACACAGTTACCTTACAAAGCTATATGGTATACATGCATACATCTTAAATATTTATGCCAAAAATATTATTTAAATTCATTCAATATTTGAAAAACAAAAAAATAAGAAAGGTAATTATAAATTAACTGTAACTTTTATTACTGTCTACTATCAATACCTATCTAATACTGAAAAATGCCATTTATGCGCATTGTTCCATACAGTGCAATATAATATATTTTATTGCTGGCGTTTCCCGTTAGAAGGAAGTCAGATAAAACACTAGAGTTAAAAATTATTATTGTGTCATCATCAATTTCCATAAAGTAAAAGTAGTCATTTTCCTTGATGTTCTTCTTGTATTGTGTTTTATGAGCAGACATTACGAAATTGTTACTGTAAAATAGCAATTTACATATTTTAGCAAGAAAAAAATGTATTTGAACATGATTCGGGCGGAAAAGAAAAATGTGCATTGATATTGACACTACTACAACAACATTGCTTTGTAAAGTTGTCGTTGAAACAGAAGTATGAAAAGTAGTTAGTTTTTGAGCTTGCCTTTAAAATGTTAAATTTGTTTCTATTTGTTACAAACATTTTGTTCTGATATATCAACCTAACCTTTTTATATGACCATGTGGACAGGAGACTGACTGCATATATTACATATTTACAGACAGACAAACAAACCTGCCAAAATCAATGCTTGCTTTAAACAAGTTACAGCTGCATGCTACTGCGTGATAGTGCTAATACTGGGTTACAGTTACAAGTAGCTAACACATCAGTCACGATGGCGCTGCGTAGTAGTAGGAGTAGCAACCAATTATGCTGCCACAACTTACTTTTACTGCCTTTTGCTATTTTACCGTGTGTGCAATGACAATGTTTTGAATCTTGTTATGAAGGCAGTTAATCAAACGAATAATGTCTCTGTTATGAGAAATAGTTGAAATAGGTCCTACTTCAATGTCTGAATTCTTCTGAATGCATTTATAAAACTTGATGTTGTGTTGATGGGAGGAGAGAAACAAATCCAAAAAATACTACTTATTGTGTTTGTACATATAAACTGTATAAAGGTTTATTACTAAGAAGCCGTTTATATACAAAAAATGTTAGGTATATTGTTCGTAGTTTGAAACAAAAAAATGTAATTACTTACTTGTTACTTAGCCATCTCACACTTAACTAGTTTTTATGAGAATATACCAAATATTTATTAAGTGGCGAAGCCACTTATTAACTTCACGATGTCCGTCCGTCCGTCCGTCCGTCCGTCTGTCTGTCTGTCCGGACAATAACTCGAGAACGCATTGACCGATTTGGTCCAAACTTGGGTCA